>JAHUYU010002574.1:0-19872 GCA_030439765.1 Tripidium arundinaceum | reverse complement strand
AGTGAAGAAACTAGCCGGTGTGTGGAGCAAAATCAGAAAAGAAGGAAGAGAAGTAAGATATAACAAACCGTAGTATTTCGATTCAAGAGCCCAAAATTTTGGTATGAGAAGGGAGAATGCCCATGAAAGGTCTATACTCCACAGTCCACACTGAATTTCTCTGGCCTTCTGATGAGTTATATACTCACTCCATTCTAAAATAATAACTTTAATATCTAGTTTATCAAGAATAAAATTTTTAAGCTTGACTGAATATATTAGAAAAATAGTAATATTTATGGTGCATAATGAATATCTTTAGTTTAATAGTGAAATATATTTTTATAATAAATATGACAACAGATACAAATTTTGATAATATTTTCTATACATCTATCTATTAAAATTTTAAAAAGTTTGATTCCTGAAAAAGCGATACTGAGGGAGTAAGTCGTTTGCTATTATATCCCTAACACATTGTGGCCCTGTTCGCTTGAACTTATCAGCCGGCTTAAAGCCAGAATCTACAGTGTTTTTCTCTCACAACAAAACAGCCGCAGCCGGCTTATTTACCGGCTTATAGATTAGCCGAACACTCCCTGTATTTGGATGCAGTGAAGGTTCTGGACTGGGGTTATCCCTGACACATTGCATTGTATTTGGATCGATGCAGTGAAGGTTCTGGACTGGGGGCATGATGGGCAGGACACGACGGCGAAGCACCGCGAGGCCTTCGAGAAGGAGGTCGCCGTCTGGCAGAAGCTTGACCACCCCAACGTCACTAAGGTTACGTAAGCAAAATTCACGGCCATCTTCGAATTGGAGTTACCGTGCCCGTCTGAATCCCTGAAACTTGCCCGCATGCAATGCAGTTCGTGGGCGCGTCGATGGGGACGTCCCAGCTGAAGATCCCCAAGAAGGGGTCGACCTCCTCCTCCTCCTGTGGCGGTCGCACCGCGCCGAACGAGTGCTGCGTCGTCGTGGTCGAGTTCCAGCACGGCGGCACGCTCAAGACGCTGCTGTACAACCACCGGGACAAGAAGCTTTCCTACAGGAAGGTCGTCCGGCTCGCGCTCGATCTCGCCAGAGGGTGAGTGCGTGGTAACCTGCATAAGCAGCTGATGAAGCCGTGCTAGCTGCACGCACCACCACGGTATGCATGGTCGCTGATGGCGCGCGCGGTCGCGACGGGATATTCATGCTATGCAGGCTGAGCTACCTGCACTCGAAGAAGATCATGCACCGCGACGTGAAGGCGGAGAACATGCTGCTGGACCGGAAGCGGACGCTGAAGATCGCCGACTTCGGCGTGGCGCGCGTGGAGGCGCAGAGCTGCGAGGTGACGGGGCAGACGGGCACGCTGGGCTACATGGCGCCGGAGGTGCTGCAGGGGAAGCCGTACGACCACAAGTGCGACGTGTACAGCTTCGGCATCCTGCTGTGGGAGACCTACTGCTGCGCCATGGCCTACCCCAACTACAGCCTCGCCGACATCTCCTACCACGTCGTCAAGCTGGTGCGCTAGCTTGCCGGCCGTGCGCGCGCGCGCGCTACATGCATGTTTGCTCGATCGGTCGGCATCGTCGCCACTGAGCTCTGATCAGTGGACGTTGCGTGCAGGGCATCCGGCCGGACATCCCGAGGTGCTGTCCTCGGGCGATGGCGGACATCATGACGCGGTGTTGGGACGGGAACCCGGACAACCGGCCGGAGATGTCGGAGGTGGTGGCGCTGCTGGAGAAGATCGACACCAGCAGCGGCAAGGGCGGCATGACGCCCGTCGACGACGTCGCGCAGGGGTGCTCCTGCTTCGGCTTCAACCGCAGCGTCGCCTAGGCTAGCGAGCTCTCGTCAGCAGAGACCTCAGTTAAGTTAATAATAAGCTAATAGTACACACACCTAAGTATGGCCGGTCATGCTCCAACTCGTCAGTGGGCATCGATCGTCTTCTTTGCATGCTGTCGCCCCCGTCATTGTGCGGATGTGTTTGAAGCGCCGCGCTACGGACTTGCGTAACCTGTAATTTGTCTTGTGCGCTGTGGTCTGACATGGAATTAATCTGTGTTGGCATCACACTCTGATGATCTTCAAAACTGCAATGAGAGGGCGGCCTTGGCAATTGTATTTGATCGGTTTGGACATTTCTTGACTAACGCCAAAAGGTTAGAAAACGCTGAGAACATCATTATTTATTTGAAAATTCTGCCACGGAAGATAAAATGTTAGCAGATCGGAGATACTTTGACCAATTTATAATTTATTTTTGGTTGGAACATATGTAAAAAACAAAACCGAAGAACTTCTCAGAACGTATTTGTGCAACCATTACAAGTCACTTTCATAATTAAGGAAGTCATCCAACTTTTCAAACTAGCATTCAGACAGAATGATTCTTTTTCTCTGCTACAAGATGTTGAATTAGGTATTAGAAAAATATTGAAACTACTATTTAGAAATGTTGATTGGTAGCTACTGTATATGCAAATCTAATATCTTTTATATTATTTTAGAATTTTCATATAATTTTGGATTTGTTCTTAAGATTTTTGAATTGGGTTTTGATAATTTTTTAACCTAGTTATTTAAAATATTGAAAGCACGAAGCTACGGTGAGTTAACCACAACTCACAAGGGGAAGAAAAAAGAAAAAAGAAAAATGAACCCGTGTGACTTTGCAGGCCGACATTCGCTACTTGGGCCGACTTCTACAGTCTATCCTGCCACCTTGTTGGTGGTCTTCTTCGGCCTGTGGTAGTGGCCACACCGCTCAGCCATTATCGACTTCGATTTCTTTCCTCCAGCACAACGCAAACTTTACTAGGCAATTGGTCGCGCGGAGCGCGGTCACTGTTAACCTAAACAGCCGTTTAGTCCCTTTAAATAGTGTTTAAACAGTAAAGGTCATGTCGTTTAGGTTCTAAAGGGTGAATTAAACAGTTGAACCGTTTAAAACGTTAAAAACCGTCTAAACCGTCTAAACAGAGTCGAGTGAAACTTGATTAAATGAGCTAAATGACCATTTAATTCATAACGTAGTCAATAGGAGGATTACAACTACCACAGTCAACACCGAACTAATTAGCATCGTAAGTATACGAAGTGTTGTGGGATTTAGATTTCTTCCAAAAAAAATTATTTGGTAGAATACTTACTTTTTACATGTGTAAATATATAAACTTTCTAGCATATTTGACTTTTGCGTACATAAACATGTATATTTTAGTATTACCATACAAAACTGTTTAGGCTGCAAACGGCCTAAACGCTAAATGCTAAACGAAGGGTGACTGACTGTTTACCGTTTAGCGTTTAGGATAACATGGAGCGCAGATGACGCGCCCCTGTGGCCATGAGCCCATTACCCTGCCACCGGCATCGGAGACAAGAAACTTGTCGGCGTCAGAGTTCTGGGGTTAGGAGATCTACTTACTGGTGGCTGTAGAAGGGGATTTGGGGGCGACGGTCATGACACGGTAGTGGCGGCGGTCGAGACGGCGGCAGGGCGGAGCGGCAGGGATGCCGGGGCAATAGGAAACAGAGGTTGGGCAGGACTGGCGGCGAGGGCGTCGCGGCGGACTGGTTGCTAGCTGCCCTATGATTAGGGGACAGCGGCGGCGGGAGGTGGGTGGTGCGGCGAGGCGGCGGGAGCTGCTAGGCCGCTAGTGGTGGAAGCACAAGGGACGGGGCGCCCGCGGAGGGGTGGGTGAAGCAGAGAAGTGCGTGACGCGAGGAGGAAGAAGGGTCACGCAATAATGTCCTCCCTGATATAAAATCAAATATTCTATACTTCCGCCGTCCCAACGTAATTGCACATCTTTATTTTTAGGAGTCAACTTTTAAAATTAGATCAAATATAAAAATATTAACATTTGTGACGTATAATAAGTATCATTTGATTGATTGTGAAATATACTTTTATAATAAATTTATTTGGAGATATAAATATTGATAATAATTTTTATATATACCTAAGACAGAGGGGATACTTAAACAGTCCAATAGGGGATAAATCACATCTTTAACTAGTTTTGATGATGGTTTAGTCTACATCTTGATGGTGTAATAAATGGGACTTTTAGGGTTAAATAAACTTTACCAATAATTATATAAATAGTTTTTAAAATAGTATCCAAATATTTTTTAGGAACTTTATGAAATTAAAAAAAATCCTAAAATCTAGTTTAGAATCATAGAAAATTTGCCCTCGAACGGGATTGGAACCAAAATAGGTTGCATTTGGCTCAAAAAATATTAAACAAGTTTTATCTTTTTTTTCCAAAATCATACTCTATCTTCGAGTGCCTAGAGTTATTTGACACTGCTCATCTAAATGGACATTTAGCTGTTTACACACCATTTAAGCGCTATACGATAATATGCTATTTCCGTTTAATCAACCATTTATCTGTTTAAGTGGCTATTTAGCCCGAACAAAGCTAAATGGTAAGTGACTAACTATTTACCATTTAGCATTTAGAATAACACTGTTATTCAAATCTTCTATGGTCTTTTTTTTGTGTTTATATTACTAGTCAATGTTCTCATTATTTATTATAATGGGTCAACCATGACAACTCGTACTACGTGAGAATGGCAAACAACTTCAACGAAAACACACGCGTCATGTAACTACCGCATACCTTTTTAGTATGAACACAAAAAAAAGACCATAGAAGATTTGAATAACAGTGTTATTCTAAATGCTAAATGGTAAATAGTTAGTCACTTACCATTTAGCTTTGTTCGGGCTAAATAGCCACTTAAACAGATAAATGGTTGATTAAACGGAAATAGCATATTATCGTATAGCGCTTAAATGGTGTGTAAACAGCTAAATGTCCATTTAGATGAGCAGTGTCAAATAACTCTAGGCACTCGAAGATAGAGTATGATTTTGGAAAAAAAAGATAAAACTTGTTTAATATTTTTTGAGCCAAATGCAACCTATTTTGGTTCCAATCCCGTTCGAGGGCAAATTTTCTATGATTCTAAACTAGATTTTAGGATTTTTTTTAATTTCATAAAGTTCCTAAAAAATATTTGGATACTATTTTAAAAACTATTTATATAATTATTGGTAAAGTTTATTTAACCCTAAAAGTCCCATTTATTACACCATCAAGATGTAGACTAAACCATCATCAAAACTAGTTAAAGATGTGATTTATCCCCTATTGGACTGTTTAAGTATCCCCTCTGTCTTAGGTATATATAAAAATTATTATCAATATTTATATCTCCAAATAAATTTATTATAAAAGTATATTTCACAATCAATCAAATGATACTTATTATACGTCACAAATGTTAATATTTTTATATTTGATCTAATTTTAAAAGTTGACTCCTAAAAATAAAGATGTGCAATTACGTTGGGACGGCGGAAGTATAGAATATTTGATTTTATATCAGGGAGGACATTATTGCGTGACCCTTCTTCCTCCTCGCGTCACGCACTTCTCTGCTTCACCCACCCCTCCGCGGGCGCCCCGTCCCTTGTGCTTCCACCACTAGCGGCCTAGCAGCTCCCGCCGCCTCGCCGCACCACCCACCTCCCGCCGCCGCTGTCCCCTAATCATAGGGCAGCTAGCAACCAGTCCGCCGCGACGCCCTCGCCGCCAGTCCTGCCCAACCTCTGTTTCCTATTGCCCCGGCATCCCTGCCGCTCCGCCCTGCCGCCGTCTCGACCGCCGCCACTACCGTGTCATGACCGTCGCCCCCAAATCCCCTTCTACAGCCACCAGTAAGTAGATCTCCTAACCCCAGAACTCTGACGCCGACAAGTTTCTTGTCTCCGATGCCGGTGGCAGGGTAATGGGCTCATGGCCACAGGGGCGCGTCATCTGCGCTCCATGTTATCCTAAACGCTAAACGGTAAACAGTCAGTCACCCTTCGTTTAGCATTTAGCGTTTAGGCCGTTTGCAGCCTAAACAGTTTTGTATGGTAATACTAAAATATACATGTTTATGTACGCAAAAGTCAAATATGCTAGAAAGTTTATATATTTACACATGTAAAAAGTAAGTATTCTACCAAATAATTTTTTTTGGAAGAAATCTAAATCCCACAACACTTCGTATACTTACGATGCTAATTAGTTCGGTGTTGACTGTGGTAGTTGTAATCCTCCTATTGACTACGTTATGAATTAAATGGTCATTTAGCTCATTTAATCAAGTTTCACTCGACTCTGTTTAGACGGTTTAGACGGTTTTTAACGTTTTAAACGGTTCAACTGTTTAATTCACCCTTTAGAACCTAAACGACATGACCTTTACTGTTTAAACACTATTTAAAGGGACTAAACGGCTGTTTAGGTTAACAGTGACCGCGCTCCGCGCGACCAATTGCCTAGTAAAGTTTGCGTTGTGCTGGAGGAAAGAAATCGAAGTCGATAATGGCTGAGCGGTGTGGCCACTACCACAGGCCGAAGAAGACCACCAACAAGGTGGCAGGATAGACTGTAGAAGTCGGCCCAAGTAGCGAATGTCGGCCTGCAAAGTCACACGGGTTCATTTTTCTTTTTTCTTTTTTCTTCCCTTGTGAGTTGTGGTTAACTCACCGTAGCTTCGTGCTTTCAATATTTTAAATAACTAGGTTAAAAAATTATCAAAACCCAATTCAAAAATCTTAAGAACAAATCCAAAATTATATGAAAATTCTAAAATAATATAAAAGATATTAGATTTGCATATACAGTAGCTACCAATCAACATTTCTAAATAGTAGTTTCAATATTTTTCTAATACCTAATTCAACATCTTGTAGCAGAGAAAAAGAATCATTCTGTCTGAATGCTAGTTTGAAAAGTTGGATGACTTCCTTAATTATGAAAGTGACTTGTAATGGTTGCACAAATACGTTCTGAGAAGTTCTTCGGTTTTGTTTTTTACATATGTTCCAACCAAAAATAAATTATAAATTGGTCAAAGTATCTCCGATCTGCTAACATTTTATCTTCCGTGGCAGAATTTTCAAATAAATAATGATGTTCTCAGCGTTTTCTAACCTTTTGGCGTTAGTCAAGAAATGTCCAAACCGATCAAATACAATTGCCAAGGCCGCCCTCTCATTGCAGTTTTGAAGATCATCAGAGTGTGATGCCAACACAGATTAATTCCATGTCAGACCACAGCGCACAAGACAAATTACAGGTTACGCAAGTCCGTAGCGCGGCGCTTCAAACACATCCGCACAATGACGGGGGCGACAGCATGCAAAGAAGACGATCGATGCCCACTGACGAGTTGGAGCATGACCGGCCATACTTAGGTGTGTGTACTATTAGCTTATTATTAACTTAACTGAGGTCTCTGCTGACGAGAGCTCGCTAGCCTAGGCGACGCTGCGGTTGAAGCCGAAGCAGGAGCACCCCTGCGCGACGTCGTCGACGGGCGTCATGCCGCCCTTGCCGCTGCTGGTGTCGATCTTCTCCAGCAGCGCCACCACCTCCGACATCTCCGGCCGGTTGTCCGGGTTCCCGTCCCAACACCGCGTCATGATGTCCGCCATCGCCCGAGGACAGCACCTCGGGATGTCCGGCCGGATGCCCTGCACGCAACGTCCACTGATCAGAGCTCAGTGGCGACGATGCCGACCGATCGAGCAAACATGCATGTAGCGCGCGCGCGCGCACGGCCGGCAAGCTAGCGCACCAGCTTGACGACGTGGTAGGAGATGTCGGCGAGGCTGTAGTTGGGGTAGGCCATGGCGCAGCAGTAGGTCTCCCACAGCAGGATGCCGAAGCTGTACACGTCGCACTTGTGGTCGTACGGCTTCCCCTGCAGCACCTCCGGCGCCATGTAGCCCAGCGTGCCCGTCTGCCCCGTCACCTCGCAGCTCTGCGCCTCCACGCGCGCCACGCCGAAGTCGGCGATCTTCAGCGTCCGCTTCCGGTCCAGCAGCATGTTCTCCGCCTTCACGTCGCGGTGCATGATCTTCTTCGAGTGCAGGTAGCTCAGCCTGCATAGCATGAATATCCCGTCGCGACCGCGCGCGCCATCAGCGACCATGCATACCGTGGTGGTGCGTGCAGCTAGCACGGCTTCATCAGCTGCTTATGCAGGTTACCACGCACTCACCCTCTGGCGAGATCGAGCGCGAGCCGGACGACCTTCCTGTAGGAAAGCTTCTTGTCCCGGTGGTTGTACAGCAGCGTCTTGAGCGTGCCGCCGTGCTGGAACTCGACCACGACGACGCAGCACTCGTTCGGCGCGGTGCGACCGCCACAGGAGGAGGAGGAGGTCGACCCCTTCTTGGGGATCTTCAGCTGGGACGTCCCCATCGACGCGCCCACGAACTGCATTGCATGCGGGCAAGTTTCAGGGATTCAGACGGGCACGGTAACTCCAATTCGAAGATGGCCGTGAATTTTGCTTACGTAACCTTAGTGACGTTGGGGTGGTCAAGCTTCTGCCAGACGGCGACCTCCTTCTCGAAGGCCTCGCGGTGCTTCGCCGTCGTGTCCTGCCCATCATGCCCCCAGTCCAGAACCTTCACTGCATCGATCCAAATACAATGCAATGTGTCAGGGATAACCCCAGTCCAGAACCTTCACTGCATCCAAATACAGGGAGTGTTCGGCTAATCTATAAGCCGGTAAATAAGCCGGCTGCGGCTGTTTTGTTGTGAGAGAAAAACACTGTAGATTCTGGCTTTAAGCCGGCTGATAAGTTCAAGCGAACAGGGCCACAATGTGTTAGGGATATAATAGCAAACGACTTACTCCCTCAGTATCGCTTTTTCAGGAATCAAACTTTTTAAAATTTTAATAGATAGATGTATAGAAAATATTATCAAAATTTGTATCTGTTGTCATATTTATTATAAAAATATATTTCACTATTAAACTAAAGATATTCATTATGCACCATAAATATTACTATTTTTCTAATATATTCAGTCAAGCTTAAAAATTTTATTCTTGATAAACTAGATATTAAAGTTATTATTTTAGAATGGAGTGAGTATATAACTCATCAGAAGGCCAGAGAAATTCAGTGTGGACTGTGGAGTATAGACCTTTCATGGGCATTCTCCCTTCTCATACCAAAATTTTGGGCTCTTGAATCGAAATACTACGGTTTGTTATATCTTACTTCTCTTCCTTCTTTTCTGATTTTGCTCCACACACCGGCTAGTTTCTTCACCAATCACCACATTCCTATGCCTACCCTCCGCTCTGTCTCAAGTGGCCTCACATCTCTTGCCACTTCCCACCGCCCGCTAACTCATTCAAGTAATCGTGTATTTGGAAGAGCTCTAGCTCCACCTAAAATTGCTCTGACCAACTCCGCTAGCGGGGCAACTTTCTTTGGCTTCGATCACCCTTTTTTAAGGAAGGTTCAGTAAAACAGCTCCCCAACTTATACCTTTTTCTTTCTTTTTTTCGTTTATATGTTTTTTTCCTTCGCTCCTATTTCTCCGTTCATCCCTTTTCTCTCTCTTTCTTATCCGCTCGTGCTCCCTCCCTCCGATTCGCCCACCCCGCTCCATACATCTTTGTCCCCGTGCCTTTGTCCGCCTCCACCTTGGCGCCACCGTCCACTCCGTGCCTCGCTCGTGTGGAGGAGGGACGTTCAGGGCGAGGGCCTGTGTGCCTAGATGAAGGAGCCTAGTGAAGCCACTTTTTCTTTGGCTCCCACAGAGGCTTCCCTGCTCTAGAGAGCATGAATCGCGAATAGAGCGGTGCAGAGACCCTTGACCCTGTTTGGTTGGCGGAGTCGCGGAGTTGCTCGCGGAGCAGCTCCAAAAGCACTACCAAACGGGATCTAAGTTGCCCTTGAGTCAGCCCTTCCCATCAGCCATCTTCAACCACCTTGGTTGTTGGTACCCTGTTGTCCTGCCAACCGCCTCCACCACCATATGTCTAGTAAGATCATGTTTTTCTCTTTTTTTTCTATTTCTACAAGTTTTTTGTTATCCTAGAATTTTGAATGAACATGGACCCTTGCATCATCTGTCTATTCATATTTTTGGTTGAATCTTTTTTGGCACTTTTCAGCCAGCTTATCAGCCGTACTTTAGCTTATTCTCTCTCACAGAAACACTATTGAATCAGCCGAAATCAGACGAACACAGGGCCTTTGATGGTTTTTTTTAACAGAAGCACCTAATGGCATAGGACACATGATATAGTGTCTTCTATCTACTCTTCTCCTTCCTTGGAAGGGTGTGGTGCAGCCTTGCCAGGCCAACTCCCATGGATACTCACGTCGCCGGTGAGGACCAGATGTGATTATGAGGCTTCTCATTATAGAGCATATAGGAGTCTTAACGGATAAAACAAAAAACATTAGCTATGCTGTGCCGACGACTCTAAATTCATTTTAATATATACGAGAGATAAAAATGACCGTTTATTATAGTATAGCTATATTACACAAAGGAGCCAGAACCAGAGCGGGAGCCTAGAGCCCTAGTGCTCCACGAAAGAGGACATATTTCTTGCTTGCACAATGCTCAGTGGCAAGCAAGGGTTTACATTATGGATATTTGAAAACATCGGTGGTGACCTATAAATACGAATATTGATTTTCTATCGGCGATAGAAAACTTAATTTCTATAGAAAGTCATATAGAAAATTTCTAAAGCATTTGACATAGTCAACAAAAAATAATACATAAATGAGATGATATAACATTTTTGTGATGTGTGCGGCCGAGGAGACGAGACCTGTGGTAGGAGTGAGTGGAGAGTGCGGCAGCTGGGATGACACAAGGGGTAGAAAATGAAATAGATTTTACGGTTGGATAGCTGGGGAATTATCGTCTACTCAATTTTGGATTTGCACGGACTTTGTTGGATGAAATGTTAGTGGGCTGAACTTAAATCCATATTTTTTTAGCCAAAATAAGACCAGTCTCAATGGGAGTTTCATTAAAGTTATATTTTATAAGTTGCGACATAAGTATTTTTTTTATGATGTGGCAATGTTTTAAGAAAAAAGAAAGAAGAAGTGAGTTTCATGGTGATAAAACTCTTTTGACACGATTACCAACTATATCAATGAGACATGAAATCAAATGTCTATAAAACTATAGAATGAAACTACCCATTGAGAGTGGGTGTTTCATCTATATTTTATTTCATTCTATATAATATGACAGTCTTGAAAATAACGCTATGAAACTCTCAACTGAGACTGATCTAAGACTCCTATATCAGCGCCTCCACACCGGTAATACTTGTAATTTTGGATTTTCTATCTGTTAAAAATAAAATCGTGGCAGCTGCACATCCGGCCGAACGGTGTATGGCTGAGCAAGAATGTTCAGGGAGGCACGAAAGCTAGGAGACGCCGTCGCTACGTTTCACATATAAGGAGTGGCGAAAAACAAAATGCGTTCGCACATTGTACGCGCACGTATGAACGGACGTACCTGCGACGTCGTGGCCGTCGTAGGTGCCGCGGTATACGACGCCGAAGGTGCCATGCGCGATCTGGTTCTGGATGTCGAGCTTGGCGAGGTCGATCTCCCACTCGAGCAGCGGCGTCTCTGGCCGCGGCGACGCCGATCGCTGCGACCGCTGGTGCTCCAGCCACACCTGCGACCGCGTCTTCTCCAGCTGCACGTCCAGGTTCTTCAGGTCGATCTTGTCCGCCCGCACGTACATCTCGTTGTCGGCCCCCGCCCTCACGAACACCCCGGCTATCCAACCGTAAAATCTATTTCATTTTCTACCCCTTGTGTCATCCCAGCTGCCGCACTCTCCACTCACTCCTACCACAGGTCTCGTCTCCTCGGCCGCACACATCACAAAAATGTTATATCATCTCATTTATGTATTATTTTTTGTTGACTATGTCAAATGCTTTAGAAATTTTCTATATGACTTTCTATAGAAATTAAGTTTTCTATCGCCGATAGAAAATCAATATTCGTATTTATAGGTCACCACCGATGTTTTCAAATATCCATAATGTAAACCCTTGCTTGCCACTGAGCATTGTGCAAGCAAGAAATATGTCCTCTTTCGTGGAGCACTAGGGCTCTAGGCTCCCGCTCTGGTTCTGGCTCCTTTGTGTAATATAGCTATACTATAATAAACGGTCATTTTTATCTCTCGTATATATTAAAATGAATTTAGAGTCGTCGGCACAGCATAGCTAATGTTTTTTGTTTTATCCGTTAAGACTCCTATATGCTCTATAATGAGAAGCCTCATAATCACATCTGGTCCTCACCGGCGACGTGAGTATCCATGGGAGTTGGCCTGGCAAGGCTGCACCACACCCTTCCAAGGAAGGAGAAGAGTAGATAGAAGACACTATATCATGTGTCCTATGCCATTAGGTGCTTCTGTTAAAAAAAACCATCAAAGGCCCTGTGTTCGTCTGATTTCGGCTGATTCAATAGTGTTTCTGTGAGAGAGAATAAGCTAAAGTACGGCTGATAAGCTGGCTGAAAAGTGCCAAAAAAGATTCAACCAAAAATATGAATAGACAGATGATGCAAGGGTCCATGTTCATTCAAAATTCTAGGATAACAAAAAACTTGTAGAAATAGAAAAAAAAGAGAAAAACATGATCTTACTAGACATATGGTGGTGGAGGCGGTTGGCAGGACAACAGGGTACCAACAACCAAGGTGGTTGAAGATGGCTGATGGGAAGGGCTGACTCAAGGGCAACTTAGATCCCGTTTGGTAGTGCTTTTGGAGCTGCTCCGCGAGCAACTCCGCGACTCCGCCAACCAAACAGGGTCAAGGGTCTCTGCACCGCTCTATTCGCGATTCATGCTCTCTAGAGCAGGGAAGCCTCTGTGGGAGCCAAAGAAAAAGTGGCTTCACTAGGCTCCTTCATCTAGGCACACAGGCCCTCGCCCTGAACGTCCCTCCTCCACACGAGCGAGGCACGGAGTGGACGGTGGCGCCAAGGTGGAGGCGGACAAAGGCACGGGGACAAAGATGTATGGAGCGGGGTGGGCGAATCGGAGGGAGGGAGCACGAGCGGATAAGAAAGAGAGAGAAAAGGGATGAACGGAGAAATAGGAGCGAAGGAAAAACATAAACGAAAAAAAGAAAGAAAAAGGTATAAGTTGGGGAGCTGTTTTACTGAACCTTCCTTAAAAAAGGGTGATCGAAGCCAAAGAAAGTTGCCCCGCTAGCGGAGTTGGTCAGAGCAATTTTAGGTGGAGCTAGAGCTCTTCCAAATACACGATTACTTGAATGAGTTAGCGGGCGGTGGGAAGTGGCAAGAGATGTGAGGCCACTTGAGACAGAGCGGAGGGTAGGCATAGGAATGTGGTGATTGGTGAAGAAACTAGCCGGTGTGTGGAGCAAAATCAGAAAAGAAGGAAGAGAAGTAAGATATAACAAACCGTAGTATTTCGATTCAAGAGCCCAAAATTTTGGTATGAGAAGGGAGAATGCCCATGAAAGGTCTATACTCCACAGTCCACACTGAATTTCTCTGGCCTTCTGATGAGTTATATACTCACTCCATTCTAAAATAATAACTTTAATATCTAGTTTATCAAGAATAAAATTTTTAAGCTTGACTGAATATATTAGAAAAATAGTAATATTTATGGTGCATAATGAATATCTTTAGTTTAATAGTGAAATATATTTTTATAATAAATATGACAACAGATACAAATTTTGATAATATTTTCTATACATCTATCTATTAAAATTTTAAAAAGTTTGATTCCTGAAAAAGCGATACTGAGGGAGTAAGTCGTTTGCTATTATATCCCTAACACATTGTGGCCCTGTTCGCTTGAACTTATCAGCCGGCTTAAAGCCAGAATCTACAGTGTTTTTCTCTCACAACAAAACAGCCGCAGCCGGCTTATTTACCGGCTTATAGATTAGCCGAACACTCCCTGTATTTGGATGCAGTGAAGGTTCTGGACTGGGGTTATCCCTGACACATTGCATTGTATTTGGATCGATGCAGTGAAGGTTCTGGACTGGGGGCATGATGGGCAGGACACGACGGCGAAGCACCGCGAGGCCTTCGAGAAGGAGGTCGCCGTCTGGCAGAAGCTTGACCACCCCAACGTCACTAAGGTTACGTAAGCAAAATTCACGGCCATCTTCGAATTGGAGTTACCGTGCCCGTCTGAATCCCTGAAACTTGCCCGCATGCAATGCAGTTCGTGGGCGCGTCGATGGGGACGTCCCAGCTGAAGATCCCCAAGAAGGGGTCGACCTCCTCCTCCTCCTGTGGCGGTCGCACCGCGCCGAACGAGTGCTGCGTCGTCGTGGTCGAGTTCCAGCACGGCGGCACGCTCAAGACGCTGCTGTACAACCACCGGGACAAGAAGCTTTCCTACAGGAAGGTCGTCCGGCTCGCGCTCGATCTCGCCAGAGGGTGAGTGCGTGGTAACCTGCATAAGCAGCTGATGAAGCCGTGCTAGCTGCACGCACCACCACGGTATGCATGGTCGCTGATGGCGCGCGCGGTCGCGACGGGATATTCATGCTATGCAGGCTGAGCTACCTGCACTCGAAGAAGATCATGCACCGCGACGTGAAGGCGGAGAACATGCTGCTGGACCGGAAGCGGACGCTGAAGATCGCCGACTTCGGCGTGGCGCGCGTGGAGGCGCAGAGCTGCGAGGTGACGGGGCAGACGGGCACGCTGGGCTACATGGCGCCGGAGGTGCTGCAGGGGAAGCCGTACGACCACAAGTGCGACGTGTACAGCTTCGGCATCCTGCTGTGGGAGACCTACTGCTGCGCCATGGCCTACCCCAACTACAGCCTCGCCGACATCTCCTACCACGTCGTCAAGCTGGTGCGCTAGCTTGCCGGCCGTGCGCGCGCGCGCGCTACATGCATGTTTGCTCGATCGGTCGGCATCGTCGCCACTGAGCTCTGATCAGTGGACGTTGCGTGCAGGGCATCCGGCCGGACATCCCGAGGTGCTGTCCTCGGGCGATGGCGGACATCATGACGCGGTGTTGGGACGGGAACCCGGACAACCGGCCGGAGATGTCGGAGGTGGTGGCGCTGCTGGAGAAGATCGACACCAGCAGCGGCAAGGGCGGCATGACGCCCGTCGACGACGTCGCGCAGGGGTGCTCCTGCTTCGGCTTCAACCGCAGCGTCGCCTAGGCTAGCGAGCTCTCGTCAGCAGAGACCTCAGTTAAGTTAATAATAAGCTAGTAGTACACACACCTAAGTATGGCCGGTCATGCTCCAACTCGTCAGTGGGCATCGATCGTCTTCTTTGCATGCTGTCGCCCCCGTCATTGTGCGGATGTGTTTGAAGCGCCGCGCTACGGACTTGCGTAACCTGTAATTTGTCTTGTGCGCTGTGGTCTGACATGGAATTAATCTGTGTTGGCATCACACTCTGATGATCTTCAAAACTGCAATGAGAGGGCGGCCTTGGCAATTGTATTTGATCGGTTTGGACATTTCTTGACTAACGCCAAAAGGTTAGAAAACGCTGAGAACATCATTATTTATTTGAAAATTCTGCCACGGAAGATAAAATGTTAGCAGATCGGAGATACTTTGACCAATTTATAATTTATTTTTGGTTGGAACATATGTAAAAAACAAAACCGAAGAACTTCTCAGAACGTATTTGTGCAACCATTACAAGTCACTTTCATAATTAAGGAAGTCATCCAACTTTTCAAACTAGCATTCAGACAGAATGATTCTTTTTCTCTGCTACAAGATGTTGAATTAGGTATTAGAAAAATATTGAAACTACTATTTAGAAATGTTGATTGGTAGCTACTGTATATGCAAATCTAATATCTTTTATATTATTTTAGAATTTTCATATAATTTTGGATTTGTTCTTAAGATTTTTGAATTGGTTTTGATAATTTTTTAACCTAGTTATTTAAAATATTGAAAGCACGAAGCTACGGTGAGTTAACCACAACTCACAAGGGGAAGAAAAAAGAAAAAAGAAAAATGAACCCGTGTGACTTTGCAGGCCGACATTCGCTACTTGGGCCGACTTCTACAGTCTATCCTGCCACCTTGTTGGTGGTCTTCTTCGGCCTGTGGTAGTGGCCACACCGCTCAGCCATTATCGACTTCGATTTCTTTCCTCCAGCACAACGCAAACTTTACTAGGCAATTGGTCGCGCGGAGCGCGGTCACTGTTAACCTAAACAGCCGTTTAGTCCCTTTAAATAGTGTTTAAACAGTAAAGGTCATGTCGTTTAGGTTCTAAAGGGTGAATTAAACAGTTGAACCGTTTAAAACGTTAAAAACCGTCTAAACCGTCTAAACAGAGTCGAGTGAAACTTGATTAAATGAGCTAAATGACCATTTAATTCATAACGTAGTCAATAGGAGGATTACAACTACCACAGTCAACACCGAACTAATTAGCATCGTAAGTATACGAAGTGTTGTGGGATTTAGATTTCTTCCAAAAAAAATTATTTGGTAGAATACTTACTTTTTACATGTGTAAATATATAAACTTTCTAGCATATTTGACTTTTGCGTACATAAACATGTATATTTTAGTATTACCATACAAAACTGTTTAGGCTGCAAACGGCCTAAACGCTAAATGCTAAACGAAGGGTGACTGACTGTTTACCGTTTAGCGTTTAGGATAACATGGAGCGCAGATGACGCGCCCCTGTGGCCATGAGCCCATTACCCTGCCACCGGCATCGGAGACAAGAAACTTGTCGGCGTCAGAGTTCTGGGGTTAGGAGATCTACTTACTGGTGGCTGTAGAAGGGGATTTGGGGGCGACGGTCATGACACGGTAGTGGCGGCGGTCGAGACGGCGGCAGGGCGGAGCGGCAGGGATGCCGGGGCAATAGGAAACAGAGGTTGGGCAGGACTGGCGGCGAGGGCGTCGCGGCGGACTGGTTGCTAGCTGCCCTATGATTAGGGGACAGCGGCGGCGGGAGGTGGGTGGTGCGGCGAGGCGGCGGGAGCTGCTAGGCCGCTAGTGGTGGAAGCACAAGGGACGGGGCGCCCGCGGAGGGGTGGGTGAAGCAGAGAAGTGCGTGACGCGAGGAGGAAGAAGGGTCACGCAATAATGTCCTCCCTGATATAAAATCAAATATTCTATACTTCCGCCGTCCCAACGTAATTGCACATCTTTATTTTTAGGAGTCAACTTTTAAAATTAGATCAAATATAAAAATATTAACATTTGTGACGTATAATAAGTATCATTTGATTGATTGTGAAATATACTTTTATAATAAATTTATTTGGAGATATAAATATTGATAATAATTTTTATATATACCTAAGACAGAGGGGATACTTAAACAGTCCAATAGGGGATAAATCACATCTTTAACTAGTTTTGATGATGGTTTAGTCTACATCTTGATGGTGTAATAAATGGGACTTTTAGGGTTAAATAAACTTTACCAATAATTATATAAATAGTTTTTAAAATAGTATCCAAATATTTTTTAGGAACTTTATGAAATTAAAAAAAATCCTAAAATCTAGTTTAGAATCATAGAAAATTTGCCCTCGAACGGGATTGGAACCAAAATAGGTTGCATTTGGCTCAAAAAATATTAAACAAGTTTTATCTTTTTTTTCCAAAATCATACTCTATCTTCGAGTGCCTAGAGTTATTTGACACTGCTCATCTAAATGGACATTTAGCTGTTTACACACCATTTAAGCGCTATACGATAATATGCTATTTCCGTTTAATCAACCATTTATCTGTTTAAGTGGCTATTTAGCCCGAACAAAGCTAAATGGTAAGTGACTAACTATTTACCATTTAGCATTTAGAATAACACTGTTATTCAAATCTTCTATGGTCTTTTTTTGTGTTTATATTACTAGTCAATGTTCTCATTATTTATTATAATGGGTCAACCATGACAACTCGTACTACGTGAGAATGGCAAACAACTTCAACGAAAACACACGCGTCATGTAACTACCGCATACCTTTTTAGTATGAACACAAAATATGTTACTTGACAATAAAGTGACAGTAACATGATCAAGTGATGTTTGTATTGTCATTGAAGTCACTTGTCCTTCTATGTAGTCTAGGACATCAACTTTGGCTAATTGTAATAGATAAGGAGTGCATCTACACTAGAAAATATTCTCTCTGTCCCAAGATAATTACGCTCCTAGGATTCTTGGAGGAAATCAATGTTACTTAGAAATTACATATTTACCCCTATCAAAACCTATTTCACCATGTACTATTTGCACTTTGAAAGTAGAGAAAGAAAAAAAAGCCTATTACAACTAGGTGGACCGTACCTATAAGTGCGCTTATTTTGGGACAAATTTCTAATGCTAGAAGTACTCTTATTTTGGAACGGAGGGAGTAAATATTAAGACCCTAGATGATTCAAATAACTCCAAGATAGGCGCCAAAAAGGTAGAGTATAATTTAAGGGGAAATCTGAAACTGATTTCATATTAAATCTAAAACTGGTTTCATATTAAATCCGAAACTGATTTCATATTATCTAAGCTACATTTTTTTTCTAAGATACAGAATTTAGGATTTGTGATTGCATAATTTTTTTTAAAAAAATATTAGATTGCTTTTCGAAAAATATCTGTATATTTTTTGATAAAATCTATTTGAAATAGTCTAATTTACCCTCACCATGTAAACTAAAACCATCTTCAAAACTAGCTAGGAGTATGATCTATCCGATATATATTATAATAACTTAGAGTGTAAGGATATTCGGTTTTATAGTTTGATTTTTTTTTTGAGGGAAGGTTTTATAGTTTGATGACAAGGAGGGAAATCGGATAACGTGGACAATTATTTTTTTTTTCACGGCCCGGTCCGCAAAATGTTAGATGGGCTTTGCTGGGCTTTAAAGATACGCACGCTATGCTCA
The DNA here is from genome assembly GCA_030439765.1 of Tripidium arundinaceum. Taxonomy (NCBI): domain Eukaryota; kingdom Viridiplantae; phylum Streptophyta; class Magnoliopsida; order Poales; family Poaceae; genus Tripidium; species Tripidium arundinaceum. Next base: position 1,095 of record JAHUYU010002574.1, on the reverse strand, counting down.
AGAACTTCGACAAGATGGACAGGGAGTCAAGTCTAATCGCACACATTTCTCGTCCCTTCCAGAGCGCTACAGTGAGAGCGGCGACCAGGGGCGATCTCGCGTTCCCCCATCAATTCGCCGTCGCCCTCGCCGACGTCAGAGGAGGAGGGGGGCTGGATGAATTGACGGAGGATTTGTATATACTCGTACTTATTAGGCTTAGGTTAAATAAGTTAGGGTTTGGTTCCCCATGCTGGCGGTGTGGCATGGGTTCGTCTTCCTGGGCGGCGTCTCCAGCGGGCGACGGCGTGGACGTGCGGAGGATGGCTCCGACATCTACGGCGGCTCCCCCGACTTCGCTGGTGGCGACTGCATTAGTGAAGAGCACGAGCTCGCCGGATCTAGAGTTCTGTGCCTCGTCTGGATCAGGTCAAGTTCGCCTTTTGGCCCTCCCTCACCTGGCGAAGATCTTGGGAGGTATGTCTACCGACTCACCGTGAAACCGGGTTGGTTCTTACCTACCACCTACTCTGGTGGTTTCATTCCCCTTCTAGGTGTGCCGCCATCCGACGTGTGGGGATTGCTGATAGCTCTTGAGGCGCCAGATTCCTTGTACTCCGGCAATGTGATGGCGGGCTACCATCTTCTTCGGTTTGGGCATTCAGCGGTCACAAAGTATGTCGATGATTTCGACATACTGCTTTTGGTGCCAATAAAAGCTTGTGTTCAATCGTCGGGATGGAGGTTGGCTTCAAGCTCCAAGTTGCTCCGACCGCCGGCGACGAGGACGACCGGGAGGATGACTGTGCAAGGACTATGTTTTATTTTTTCCGTTCTTCAAGGGTGTCTTTGCAAGTCTTGGAGTGCAAACTTTATGAAATATATATGAATGCAAACCCGGTTCTTTTTTTTAAGATGGACAGGGAGTCCGCTGACTCGGCTGTCGCCACTGACCTGCTACACACTGCACGCGCCCCGGCCCCCGGCCGACGGCCGTTTCCGCCGGCTATTGGCCGCCTTCCCTGCCCTCTCCGACGGCTCGCCCTCCCAGACGGCGCCGAGCTCGCCCTCCATCCCCGCCCAAGCTCGCCCCATCCCGGCGCCTCGAACTCGTCG
>JAHUYU010002212.1:0-18064 GCA_030439765.1 Tripidium arundinaceum | reverse complement strand
GAAGGAAGATGCAACTCTCTGAACTTGATGAATGGCATGAAAAAGCATATCATAATGCCAAGATTTACAAAGAGAGAACCAAAAGATGGCACGACAAGAGAATCAAGAAGAAGGACTTCACCCCATGAGATAAGGTATTACTTTCTAATTCCAGGGTGAAATTATTCGGGCATGGAAAACTTCGAAGTAAATGGGAAGGACCATTCAAAGTCATAAGCACTTCGTCGCATGGAGCGGTAACACTTCAAAATGATGAAGGTACATTATTCAAGGTAAATGGCCACCGTCTCAAAATCTTTTTAGAGCCCAATAAAAGTCCTGAGTTTTTGGATGAGGTAGATTTTATCATTTTATCGTTTACTGGCGCAAAAACATTTTTTTGGGAATAAAATAGCGATAGAAGGCATCATGGTTAAGGAGCCCACAAGGGGAGACCAAGGTAGGCCGACCGGCCTCCTCTATAGGCCGACCGGCCCTCCACTATGCCCGTTCACCTCCGCCCAATTCCTTCACGAACCTTCTACAATTCTCTTGCATTTTTTACAGATTCCCAATAGATTCGATCATATGCCACCGCGATAAGCCATTAGGGTCGGTTTTTGACCCCTCCTGCAAGTTGATCCCCCCTATATAAACAAGCCCCTACTGGCCTCTAAACTCATTCCATCAAGCCTTTCCTCTCCTTCATAGAGAAGCTCTCCTCCTCTCAAAGATCTAATGGCCGACAAACAGATCATCCCTTATGGGATTGACCCCAGTAAGTTAGCCATAGCACCAGTAGAAGAACCTCTTCCTCTCACTATTGCCCCTCCAAAACAACTAGCTCTAGTCTGGCCTAAGAGTTTTGGGCAGTCCTACTTCACCCAAGTTCGTCAGCCTGTGCTCCCCAGGCCACCAGAACGTCTACTCCTGAAGGACAAGCCACATCAGCTGAAGGGCCCGATGATCCGAATACCGACTGGGACCAAGCTTCTTCCTCTGAGGCCCAATGAGATGCTATTGTCACTCTAGACCAATAAGCTTTGGGAGGTTACGTGTGCCAAGTATACCACGGCCAAGCCTCGAGAAGCTTTTGATGGCATTTGTGCTACACCAGGACAAGTCAAGTTTATTCCACCAAGGGAGGCACCAAAGAGATCTTCACCAGCTCCGCTAGATAGGGAAGAGAAGCGTCAGAGGATGATAGTTGCTGCTCTGGAAAAGAGAGTTGATCTTCTTACCTAGACTGTTACAACTCTCCAAGAGAAGATGCATCTCCTCACCAAGACCATCGAAGCCATGCATAATAGGATGGTCGCTGCTCTGGAAAAGAGAGTTGATCTTCTTACCTAGACTGTTACAACTCTCCAAGAGAAGATGCATCTCCTCACCAAGACCATCGAAGCCATGCATAATAGGATGGAACTAGAGCATCTTCAGCACAGAACCTAAAAAGTGAACTCTCTATCCTTACTAAATTTGTTGGGAATAAAGGGTAGAACTGAGTAAGAGAACAATCAATAAGGCACCGTTAATTTAATTAGGACGTTATGTTTAGTACGTTGAGGTTGTTTTTGGTTAGATGCTGTGATTGTTTTAGAAAGTTTATCAGATGTAATAAAGTGCCTTATATTAATGGAAGTTGGTTACTATCAATTATTCTCTATCTTCTTTTCGAATTTGTGTTTGTCTCCACATGTTGTGCATATAGGTTAATAGGAAACAAGTGTGGGGGATGCAATACATCCACGACAACAACAAGACGAGATCAGATCGCGAAAATCATGAAAAAAAATAGGAAGCAACGAAGCAAGGACCATGTGAAACAAAGTAGGCTCGAATGGACTTCGGAGCATGCTGCCCATCCACCGTAATGGGCTGCCCGACCTTTCACTGTGCCACATCGCCTCGAGCTTCGTCCACGGTCAGGTTTGCTTCTCATACGTTGTATTTTCACTTATTCCACTTTCTGTTTCAAACCAAATTGAAAATCCTTTGATAAAACAACTTTAAAACATGAAGGAAGATTGTTTTAGCCATGACTTAAGGATAGACTCACATAACTGTCTTAGAAAAGCATCGCTCAGCCTTTGGATACTCAGTCCAAGATCTTAAAGGAATTAGCCCTACTCTCTGCACACATCGCATCCCTACTGATCCAAATTCTACACCTTCTAGGGAGCCTCAGCGTAGGCTTAACAATGTGATGAGAGAAGTGGTTAAGAAAGAAGTTTTGAAACTCTTGCACGCCGGGATCATCTATCTCGTGCCAAATAGTGAGTGGGTGTTCAAGTTGTGCCTAAAAAGGGGGCATGAATGTTGTTAAAAATGAGAAAAATGAATTAATCCCACAAAGAACCGTCACTGGATGGCGGATGTGCATTGATTACCGAAAACTTAACAAGGCAACAAAGAAAGATCACTTTCCATTACTGTTCATTGATGAAATGTTAGAGCGACTGGCAAAACACTCTTTCTTCTGTTTTCTTGATGGGTATTCAGGTTATCACCAAATCTCAATCCATCATGATGACCACAGCAAAACCACTTTTACTTGTCTATATGGAACTTATGCTTATCGTAGAATGTCTTTCGGACTGTGTAATGCTCCAGCATCTTTTCAAAGATGCATGATGTCTATATTTTCTGATATGATTGAAGAAATCATGGAAGTTTTCATGGATGACTTTTCTATTTATGGAAAAACTTTTGATGATTGTCTTGAAAATTTAGACAAGGTTTTGTAAAGATGTGAAGAAAAGCACTTAGTCCTTAACTAGGAAAAATGTCATTTCATGGTTAGAGAAGGCATAGTGCTAGGACACTTAGTGTTTGAATGAGGGATTGAGGTAGACAGAGCTAAAATTGAAGTAATTGAACAACTACAATGTTAGAGGGATCAGAAGTTTTCTTGGCCATGCTGGTTTTTACCGTCGCTTCATAAAAGATTTTTCGCACATTGCTAGACCACTTACAAATCTTTTGGCCAAGGATATTCCCTTTGAGTTTGATGATGCATGCTTGAAATCTTTTGAAATTTTGAAGAAAGCACTCATCTCTGCACCAATCATTCAACCCCCTGATTGGTCTTTGCCTTTTGAAATCATGTGTGATGCTAGTGATTATGCTGTGGGGGTAGTTTTGGGACAAACAAAAGATAAAAAGCATCATGCAATTGCTTATGCTAGCAAAGCTTTCACAGGACCTCAACTTAATTATGCAACAACTAAAAAAGAACTCCTGGCTGTTGTTTTTGCTATTGATAAGTTTAGATCTTACTTAGTAGGAGCTAAGGTGATTGTTTATACTGATCATGCTGCTTTAAAATACCTGCTCACTAAGAAAGATGCTAAACCTCGATTAATAAGATGGATTTTGCTACTCCAAGAATTTGACTTAGAAATAAAAGATAAAAAGGGAGTAGAAAATTCTGTTGCCGATCACTTGTCTAGAATGCAGTTTGAAAATCCATAGGAATTGCCCATCAATGATTCGCTGCGAGACGACATGCTCTATAGGGCCTCCAGATCCAACCCCTGGTACGCAAATATTGTGAATTTCATGGTTGCAAGTTATGTACCACTAGGGGAGAACAAAAAGAAACTCATCTACGAGAGTCGTCTCCACATATGGGATGAACCATACCTCTTTAGAGTCTGCTCTGATGGGCTACTCAGAAGGTGTGTACCTGCTGAAGAAGGAATCAAGATCATTGAAAGATGCCACTCATCACCATATGGAGGACACTATGGGGCATTTCGTACACATGCAAAGATCTGGCAAAGCGAATTTTTCTGGCCAACCATGTATGAAAACATGAAGGACTTCATCTAGAGGTGTGGAGCATGTCAGAGGCAAGGAAACATCAATTCAAGAGATGCCATGCCAGTCACCAACAACCTCCAGATTAAACTCTTCGATGTATGGGGTAGTGACTACATGGGACCATTTCCAAAGTTGAAAAACTATGAGTACATCTTGGTGGCAGTCGACTACGTCTCCAAATGGGTCGAAGCTATGCCATGCAGAGCTGCTGATGCTAGAAGCTCTAAGAAGATGTTCGAGGAGACAATATTTCCACGATTCGGTGTTCCGAGAATGGTGATCAGTGATGGAGGCTCTCACTTCATTGATAAGAACTTTCGCAAGTACTTGTCAAGACATGGGATCTGTCACAACATTGCTACTCCGTATCACCCACAGACAAGTGGCCCGGCAGAAACATCAAATAAGCAAATCAAGAATATTCTGCAAAAGACAGTCAATGAGATGGGGACTGCATGGAAGGAAAGACTACCCGATGCGTTACGGGCATACAGAACGACCTATAAGACACCGCTTGGGATGTCACCATATCAACTTGTATATGGGAAGACTTGTCACTTGCCTGTTGAGCTAGAATTGAAGGCTCACTGGGCATTCAAACCATGGAACATGGATTTGGAAGCCACCGGAACAAGAAGGAAGATGCAACTCTCTGAACTTGATGAATGGCATGAAAAAGCATATCATAATGCCAAGATTTACAAAGAGAGAACCAAAAGATGGCACGACAAGAGAATCAAGAAGAAGGACTTCACCCCATGAGATAAGGTATTACTTTCTAATTCCAGGGTGAAATTATTCGGGCATGGAAAACTTCGAAGTAAATGGGAAGGACCATTCAAAGTCATAAGCACTTCGTCGCATGGAGCGGTAACACTTCAAAATGATGAAGGTACATTATTCAAGGTAAATGGCCACCGTCTCAAAATCTTTTTAGAGCCCAATAAAAGTCCTGAGTTTTTGGATGAGGTAGATTTTATCATTTTATCGTTTACTGGCGCAAAAACATTTTTTTGGGAATAAAATAGCGATAGAAGGCATCATGGTTAAGGAGCCCACAAGGGGAGACCAAGGTAGGCCGACCGGCCTCCTCTATAGGCCGACCGGCCCTCCACTATGCCCGTTCACCTCCGCCCAATTCCTTCACGAACCTTCTACAATTCTCTTGCATTTTTTACAGATTCCCAATAGATTCGATCATATGCCACCGCGATAAGCCATTAGGGTCGGTTTTTGACCCCTCCTGCAAGTTGATCCCCCCTATATAAACAAGCCCCTACTGGCCTCTAAACTCATTCCATCAAGCCTTTCCTCTCCTTCATAGAGAAGCTCTCCTCCTCTCAAAGATCTAATGGCCGACAAACAGATCATCCCTTATGGGATTGACCCCAGTAAGTTAGCCATAGCACCAGTAGAAGAACCTCTTCCTCTCACTATTGCCCCTCCAAAACAACTAGCTCTAGTCTGGCCTAAGAGTTTTGGGCAGTCCTACTTCACCCAAGTTCGTCAGCCTGTGCTCCCCAGGCCACCAGAACGTCTACTCCTGAAGGACAAGCCACATCAGCTGAAGGGCCCGATGATCCGAATACCGACTGGGACCAAGCTTCTTCCTCTGAGGCCCAATGAGATGCTATTGTCACTCTAGACCAATAAGCTTTGGGAGGTTACGTGTGCCAAGTATACCACGGCCAAGCCTCGAGAAGCTTTTGATGGCATTTGTGCTACACCAGGACAAGTCAAGTTTATTCCACCAAGGGAGGCACCAAAGAGATCTTCACCAGCTCCGCTAGATAGGGAAGAGAAGCGTCAGAGGATGATAGTTGCTGCTCTGGAAAAGAGAGTTGATCTTCTTACCTAGACTGTTACAACTCTCCAAGAGAAGATGCATCTCCTCACCAAGACCATCGAAGCCATGCATAATAGGATGGTCGCTGCTCTGGAAAAGAGAGTTGATCTTCTTACCTAGACTGTTACAACTCTCCAAGAGAAGATGCATCTCCTCACCAAGACCATCGAAGCCATGCATAATAGGATGGAACTAGAGCATCTTCAGCACAGAACCTAAAAAGTGAACTCTCTATCCTTACTAAATTTGTTGGGAATAAAGGGTAGAACTGAGTAAGAGAACAATCAATAAGGCACCGTTAATTTAATTAGGACGTTATGTTTAGTACGTTGAGGTTGTTTTTGGTTAGATGCTGTGATTGTTTTAGAAAGTTTATCAGATGTAATAAAGTGCCTTATATTAATGGAAGTTGGTTACTATCAATTATTCTCTATCTTCTTTTCGAATTTGTGTTTGTCTCCACATGTTGTGCATATAGGTTAATAGGAAACAAGTGTGGGGGATGCAATACATCCACGACAACAACAAGACGAGATCAGATCGCGAAAATCATGAAAAAAAATAGGAAGCAACGAAGCAAGGACCATGTGAAACAAAGTAGGCTCGAATGGACTTCGGAGCATGCTGCCCATCCACCGTAATGGGCTGCCCGACCTTTCACTGTGCCACATCGCCTCGAGCTTCGTCCACGGTCAGGTTTGCTTCTCATACGTTGTATTTTCACTTATTCCACTTTCTGTTTCAAACCAAATTGAAAATCCTTTGATAAAACAACTTTAAAACATGAAGGAAGATTGTTTTAGCCATGACTTAAGGATAGACTCACATAACACTTTTCCTGGAAGTCTTGTTACTGTTGGAAACTTATTTATAGGTACCCCATGCCACTTAGTTTGTTGTGGAATGAGATATAGTAGAATAATGAGAACTTGATTCTTGATGTCTCATCATTGGAGAATTTTAATTTCAAAATTTTAAAGTATATAGCTATACTTCTCCTTTGTGGTGAAGCATTGTCCTACCAAAGCCATACATGACATAAAGAGTTGGAAACTAGCTCATAAGCTGCTTGCATTGTGTTGAGTTTTATCAAAACCTTGTGACCCGTGTTGAGAGGTTTGTCATGCTTCCAAGATCAAGATCATGTACACACCACATATATGTGCTGCTCCTACACTGGGAGTATGCAAAAACATGCCTTCCATCCAAAATCTATTCCTACACTAGGAGTAGACCAAAAAGATTTATAGGATTCCAATGATTAAATGCTCCAAGTTCTTGTTTAATTTCTCTCCAAAGTTTTTGTTATAGACAAGAGACATGAGGTATTAAAAAAAGAGAAAAAAGGAGAAAAAGAAAAAAAGAGAGAGAGAAAAAATGGACAAGTGTCAGAGATATTGAAAACAATGGGTACTTCGATGCCCGCTTAAAAAAATCAAAAAGATATCTCATGGTCTCTATGTCCTTGCAAAAGTGTTTCCAAGTTTTCAATAAGAGAGATATGTTCAAGGAGCATAGTATAATTAGGTTAGCCACCATACTATCCACACACATGCACATATTGATCTAAGAGTATGACATCCCCTTCATGGATCTGAGTTTTGATTTAGTAATACATGCAAGGTAAGTATGCTACATCCTTTGCCATACCCAAAGCTCCACATAAGCCTTTTAGAGGTAGGATGAAAAGAAGGCATCATTCATACATGTCTTGGTAAGGATCCAAAAATACCACATATACCGAGTGATTTGAGAGTACTATAAAAGTAGAAGGTGTGGCAGAACCCCCTAAATTATATGGCCCACACGCATATGCCATTGTCCCAAAGAACTTTGACGACTATGCATGTGTACCAAGTAACTTAAGAAGTCTGTCGGGTGTCCTTGGGAAACCCGAATTATCCACATTATTTCCGAGCAGGATCCCATTACAGAGGCATTGCAGTATTACAACAGTTTAAACAAATATATTACATCAGAGTATAAGTGCGGAAGCATTACATAACTTAAGTTTACAAACCAGTTGTTTTAAACCGTACAAACCTTAAGTATTATTATTACAAACCATAGGTAGTGGAGTAGCAATAGTAACGTTATACATATGCACACAAAGGTCATACCCTGCCCAAGGGTCATATCAGCTACTCATCATTATCCACTTGAAAAACCGTCATGCAGCACGATCCGAAACAGGCCTGCTCATGAGGCTCACCTGCAACAAGGGTTAAAGAACCCTGAGTACTGGGTACTCAACAAGACTTAACCGACTAAAAAGAGGAGAAGACTCAGGAATGCAGGTTTAGGGGAGTCAAGGTAAGATTTTAGCAAGCATCAAGAGTTTCTTTGCATAAAAGCTCGCTAACAATGAATCCTTAACTTTCATTATTTTAACTCTTTTAAAGTCATCATTAAAGATGAGTAATTCCTAGTCTAGATCAAATACTTGTCATCACAATTCATCTTATTCTTTCATCATGTTTCATTTCTTAACTACGATGAAAGTTAAGGATTCATTGTTAGCGAGCTTTTATGCAAAGAAACTCTTGATGCTTGCTAAAATCTTACCTTGACTCCCCTAAACCTGCATTCCTGAGTCTTCTCCTCTTTTTAGTCGGTTAAGTCTTGTTGAGTACCCAGTACTCAGGGTTCTTTAACCCTTGTTGCAGGTGAGCCTCATGAGCAGGCCTGTTTCGGATCGTGCTGCATGACGGTTTTTCAAGTGGATAATGATGAGTAGCTGATATGACCCTTGGGCAGGGTATGACCTTTGTGTGCATATGTATAACGTTACTATTGCTACTCCACTACCTATGGTTTGTAATAATAATACTTAAGGTTTGTACGGTTTAAAACAACTGGTTTGTAAACTTAAGTTATGTAATGCTTCCGCACTTATACTCTGATGTAATATATTTGTTTAAACTGTTGTAATACTGCAATGCCTCTGTAATGGGATCCTGCTCGGAAATAATGTGGATAATTCGGGTTTCCCAAGGACACCCGACAGACTTCTTAAGTTACTTGGTACACATGCATAGTCGTCAAAGTTCTTTGGGACAATGGCATATGCGTGTGGGCCATATAATTTAGGGGGTTCTGCCACACCTTCTACTTTTATAGTACTCTCAAATCACTCGGTATATGTGGTATTTTTGGATCCTTACCAAGACATGTATGAATGATGCCTTCTTTTCATCCTACCTCTAAAAGGCTTATGTGGAGCTTTGGGTATGGCAAAGGATGTAGCATACTTACCTTGCATGTATTACTAAATCAAAACTCAGATCCATGAAGGGGATGTCATACTCTTAGATCAATATGTGCATGTGTGTGGATAGTATGGTGGCTAACCTAATTATACTATGCTCCTTGAACATATCTCTCTTATTGAAAACTTGGAAACACTTTTGCAAGGACATAGAGACCATGAGATATCTTTTTGATTTTTTAAGCGGGCATCGAAGTACCCATTGTTTTCAATATCTCTGACACTTGTCCATTTTTTCTCTCTCTCTTTTTTTCTTTTTCTCCTTTTTTCTCTTTTTTTAATACCTCATGTCTCTTGTCTATAACAAAAACTTTGGAGAGAAATTAAACAAGAACTTGGAGCATTTAATCATTGGAATCCTATAAATCTTTTTGGTCTACTCCTAGTGTAGGAATAGATTTTGGATGGAAGGCATGTTTTTGCATACTCCCAGTGTAGGAGCAGCACATATATGTGGTGTGTACATGATCTTGATCTTGGAAGCATGACAAACCTCTCAACACGGGTCACAAGGTTTTGATAAAACTCAACACAATGCAAGCAGCTTATGAGCTAGTTTCCAACTCTTTATGTCATGTATGGCTTTGGTAGGACAATGCTTCACCACAAAGGAGAAGTATAGCTATATACTTTAAAATTTTGAAATTAAAATTCTCCAATGATGAGACATCAAGAATCAAGTTCTCATTATTCTACTATATCTCATTCCACAACAAACTAAGTGGCATGGGGTACCTATAAATAAGTTTCCAACAGTAACAAGACTTCCAGGAAAAGTGTTATGTGAGTCTATCCTTAAGTCATGGCTAAAACAATCTTCCTTCATGTTTTAAAGTTGTTTTATCAAAGGATTTTCAATTTGGTTTGAAACAGAAAGTGGAATAAGTGAAAATACAACGTATGAGAAGCAAACCTGACCGTGGACGAAGCTCGAGGCGATGTGGCACAGTGAAAGGTCGGGCAGCCCATTACGGTGGATGGGCAGCATGCTCCGAAGTCCATTCGAGCCTACTTTGTTTCACATGGTCCTTGCTTCGTTGCTTCCTATTTTTTTTCATGATTTTCGCGATCTGATCTCGTCTTGTTGTTGTCGTGGATGTATTGCATCCCCCACACTTGTTTCCTATTAACCTATATGCACAACATGTGGAGACAAACACAAATTCGAAAAGAAGATAGAGAATAATTGATAGTAACCAACTTCCATTAATATAAGGCACTTTATTACATCTGATAAACTTTCTAAAACAATCACAGCATCTAACCAAAAACAACCTCAACGTACTAAACATAACGTCCTAATTAAATTAACGGTGCCTTATTGATTGTTCTCTTACTCAGTTCTACCCTTTATTCCCAACAAATTTAGTAAGGATAGAGAGTTCACTTTTTAGGTTCTGTGCTGAAGATGCTCTAGTTCCATCCTATTATGCATGGCTTCGATGGTCTTGGTGAGGAGATGCATCTTCTCTTGGAGAGTTGTAACAGTCTAGGTAAGAAGATCAACTCTCTTTTCCAGAGCAGCGACCATCCTATTATGCATGGCTTCGATGGTCTTGGTGAGGAGATGCATCTTCTCTTGGAGAGTTGTAACAGTCTAGGTAAGAAGATCAACTCTCTTTTCCAGAGCAGCAACTATCATCCTCTGACGCTTCTCTTCCCTATCTAGCGGAGCTGGTGAAGATCTCTTTGGTGCCTCCCTTGGTGGAATAAACTTGACTTGTCCTGGTGTAGCACAAATGCCATCAAAAGCTTCTCGAGGCTTGGCCGTGGTATACTTGGCACACGTAACCTCCCAAAGCTTATTGGTCTAGAGTGACAATAGCATCTCATTGGGCCTCAGAGGAAGAAGCTTGGTCCCAGTCGGTATTCGGATCATCGGGCCCTTCAGCTGATGTGGCTTGTCCTTCAGGAGTAGACGTTCTGGTGGCCTGGGGAGCACAGGCTGACGAACTTGGGTGAAGTAGGACTGCCCAAAACTCTTAGGCCAGACTAGAGCTAGTTGTTTTGGAGGGGCAATAGTGAGAGGAAGAGGTTCTTCTACTGGTGCTATGGCTAACTTACTGGGGTCAATCCCATAAGGGATGATCTGTTTGTCGGCCATTAGATCTTTGAGAGGAGGAGAGCTTCTCTATGAAGGAGAGGAAAGGCTTGATGGAATGAGTTTAGAGGCCAGTAGGGGCTTGTTTATATAGGGGGGATCAACTTGCAGGAGGGGTCAAAAACCGACCCTAATGGCTTATCGCGGTGGCATATGATCGAATCTATTGGGAATCTGTAAAAAATGCAAGAGAATTGTAGAAGGTTCGTGAAGGAATTGGGCGGAGGTGAACGGGCATAGTGGAGGGCCGGTCGGCCTATAGAGGAGGCCGGTCGGCCTACCTTGGTCTCCCCTTGTGGGCTCCTTAACCATGATGCCTTCTATCGCTATTTTATTCCCAAAAAAAATGTTTTTGCGCCAGTAAACGATAAAATGATAAAATCTACCTCATCCAAAAACTCAGGACTTTTATTGGGCTCTAAAAAGATTTTGAGACGGTGGCCATTTACCTTGAATAATGTACCTTCATCATTTTGAAGTGTTACCGCTCCATGCGACGAAGTGCTTATGACTTTGAATGGTCCTTCCCATTTACTTCGAAGTTTTCCATGCCCGAATAATTTCACCCTGGAATTAGAAAGTAATACCTTATCTCATGGGGTGAAGTCCTTCTTCTTGATTCTCTTGTCGTGCCATCTTTTGGTTCTCTCTTTGTAAATCTTGGCATTATGATATGCTTTTTCATGCCATTCATCAAGTTCAGAGAGTTGCATCTTCCTTCTTGTTCCGGTGGCTTCCAAATCCATGTTCCATGGTTTGAATGCCCAGTGAGCCTTCAATTCTAGCTCAACAGGCAAGTGACAAGTCTTCCCATATACAAGTTGATATGGTGACATCCCAAGCGGTGTCTTATAGGTCGTTCTGTATGCCCGTAACGCATCGGGTAGTCTTTCCTTCCATGCAGTCCCCATCTCATTGACTGTCTTTTGCAGAATATTCTTGATTTGCTTATTTGATGTTTCTGCCGGGCCACTTGTCTGTGGGTGATACGGAGTAGCAATGTTGTGACAGATCCCATGTCTTGACAAGTACTTGCGAAAGTTCTTATCAATGAAGTGAGAGCCTCCATCACTGATCACCATTCTCGGAACACCGAATCGTGGAAATATTGTCTCCTCGAACATCTTCTTAGAGCTTCTAGCATCAGCAGCTCTGCATGTCAGAGGCAAGGAAACATCAATTCAAGAGATGCCATGCCAGTCACCAACAACCTCCAGATTAAACTCTTCGATGTATGGGGTAGTGACTACATGGGACCATTTCCAAAGTTGAAAAACTATGAGTACATCTTGGTGGCAGTCGACTACGTCTCCAAATGGGTCGAAGCTATGCCATGCAGAGCTGCTGATGCTAGAAGCTCTAAGAAGATGTTCGAGGAGACAATATTTCCACGATTCGGTGTTCCGAGAATGGTGATCAGTGATGGAGGCTCTCACTTCATTGATAAGAACTTTCGCAAGTACTTGTCAAGACATGGGATCTGTCACAACATTGCTACTCCGTATCACCCACAGACAAGTGGCCCGGCAGAAACATCAAATAAGCAAATCAAGAATATTCTGCAAAAGACAGTCAATGAGATGGGGACTGCATGGAAGGAAAGACTACCCGATGCGTTACGGGCATACAGAACGACCTATAAGACACCGCTTGGGATGTCACCATATCAACTTGTATATGGGAAGACTTGTCACTTGCCTGTTGAGCTAGAATTGAAGGCTCACTGGGCATTCAAACCATGGAACATGGATTTGGAAGCCACCGGAACAAGAAGGAAGATGCAACTCTCTGAACTTGATGAATGGCATGAAAAAGCATATCATAATGCCAAGATTTACAAAGAGAGAACCAAAAGATGGCACGACAAGAGAATCAAGAAGAAGGACTTCACCCCATGAGATAAGGTATTACTTTCTAATTCCAGGGTGAAATTATTCGGGCATGGAAAACTTCGAAGTAAATGGGAAGGACCATTCAAAGTCATAAGCACTTCGTCGCATGGAGCGGTAACACTTCAAAATGATGAAGGTACATTATTCAAGGTAAATGGCCACCGTCTCAAAATCTTTTTAGAGCCCAATAAAAGTCCTGAGTTTTTGGATGAGGTAGATTTTATCATTTTATCGTTTACTGGCGCAAAAACATTTTTTTGGGAATAAAATAGCGATAGAAGGCATCATGGTTAAGGAGCCCACAAGGGGAGACCAAGGTAGGCCGACCGGCCTCCTCTATAGGCCGACCGGCCCTCCACTATGCCCGTTCACCTCCGCCCAATTCCTTCACGAACCTTCTACAATTCTCTTGCATTTTTTACAGATTCCCAATAGATTCGATCATATGCCACCGCGATAAGCCATTAGGGTCGGTTTTTGACCCCTCCTGCAAGTTGATCCCCCCTATATAAACAAGCCCCTACTGGCCTCTAAACTCATTCCATCAAGCCTTTCCTCTCCTTCATAGAGAAGCTCTCCTCCTCTCAAAGATCTAATGGCCGACAAACAGATCATCCCTTATGGGATTGACCCCAGTAAGTTAGCCATAGCACCAGTAGAAGAACCTCTTCCTCTCACTATTGCCCCTCCAAAACAACTAGCTCTAGTCTGGCCTAAGAGTTTTGGGCAGTCCTACTTCACCCAAGTTCGTCAGCCTGTGCTCCCCAGGCCACCAGAACGTCTACTCCTGAAGGACAAGCCACATCAGCTGAAGGGCCCGATGATCCGAATACCGACTGGGACCAAGCTTCTTCCTCTGAGGCCCAATGAGATGCTATTGTCACTCTAGACCAATAAGCTTTGGGAGGTTACGTGTGCCAAGTATACCACGGCCAAGCCTCGAGAAGCTTTTGATGGCATTTGTGCTACACCAGGACAAGTCAAGTTTATTCCACCAAGGGAGGCACCAAAGAGATCTTCACCAGCTCCGCTAGATAGGGAAGAGAAGCGTCAGAGGATGATAGTTGCTGCTCTGGAAAAGAGAGTTGATCTTCTTACCTAGACTGTTACAACTCTCCAAGAGAAGATGCATCTCCTCACCAAGACCATCGAAGCCATGCATAATAGGATGGTCGCTGCTCTGGAAAAGAGAGTTGATCTTCTTACCTAGACTGTTACAACTCTCCAAGAGAAGATGCATCTCCTCACCAAGACCATCGAAGCCATGCATAATAGGATGGAACTAGAGCATCTTCAGCACAGAACCTAAAAAGTGAACTCTCTATCCTTACTAAATTTGTTGGGAATAAAGGGTAGAACTGAGTAAGAGAACAATCAATAAGGCACCGTTAATTTAATTAGGACGTTATGTTTAGTACGTTGAGGTTGTTTTTGGTTAGATGCTGTGATTGTTTTAGAAAGTTTATCAGATGTAATAAAGTGCCTTATATTAATGGAAGTTGGTTACTATCAATTATTCTCTATCTTCTTTTCGAATTTGTGTTTGTCTCCACATGTTGTGCATATAGGTTAATAGGAAACAAGTGTGGGGGATGCAATACATCCACGACAACAACAAGACGAGATCAGATCGCGAAAATCATGAAAAAAAATAGGAAGCAACGAAGCAAGGACCATGTGAAACAAAGTAGGCTCGAATGGACTTCGGAGCATGCTGCCCATCCACCGTAATGGGCTGCCCGACCTTTCACTGTGCCACATCGCCTCGAGCTTCGTCCACGGTCAGGTTTGCTTCTCATACGTTGTATTTTCACTTATTCCACTTTCTGTTTCAAACCAAATTGAAAATCCTTTGATAAAACAACTTTAAAACATGAAGGAAGATTGTTTTAGCCATGACTTAAGGATAGACTCACATAACACTTTTCCTGGAAGTCTTGTTACTGTTGGAAACTTATTTATAGGTACCCCATGCCACTTAGTTTGTTGTGGAATGAGATATAGTAGAATAATGAGAACTTGATTCTTGATGTCTCATCATTGGAGAATTTTAATTTCAAAATTTTAAAGTATATAGCTATACTTCTCCTTTGTGGTGAAGCATTGTCCTACCAAAGCCATACATGACATAAAGAGTTGGAAACTAGCTCATAAGCTGCTTGCATTGTGTTGAGTTTTATCAAAACCTTGTGACCCGTGTTGAGAGGTTTGTCATGCTTCCAAGATCAAGATCATGTACACACCACATATATGTGCTGCTCCTACACTGGGAGTATGCAAAAACATGCCTTCCATCCAAAATCTATTCCTACACTAGGAGTAGACCAAAAAGATTTATAGGATTCCAATGATTAAATGCTCCAAGTTCTTGTTTAATTTCTCTCCAAAGTTTTTGTTATAGACAAGAGACATGAGGTATTAAAAAAAGAGAAAAAAGGAGAAAAAGAAAAAAAGAGAGAGAGAAAAAATGGACAAGTGTCAGAGATATTGAAAACAATGGGTACTTCGATGCCCGCTTAAAAAAATCAAAAAGATATCTCATGGTCTCTATGTCCTTGCAAAAGTGTTTCCAAGTTTTCAATAAGAGAGATATGTTCAAGGAGCATAGTATAATTAGGTTAGCCACCATACTATCCACACACATGCACATATTGATCTAAGAGTATGACATCCCCTTCATGGATCTGAGTTTTGATTTAGTAATACATGCAAGGTAAGTATGCTACATCCTTTGCCATACCCAAAGCTCCACATAAGCCTTTTAGAGGAGGAGAGCTTCTCTATGAAGGAGAGGAAAGGCTTGATGGAATGAGTTTAGAGGCCAGTAGGGGCTTGTTTATATAGGGGGGATCAACTTGCAGGAGGGGTCAAAAACCGACCCTAATGGCTTATCGCGGTGGCATATGATCGAATCTATTGGGAATCTGTAAAAAATGCAAGAGAATTGTAGAAGGTTCGTGAAGGAATTGGGCGGAGGTGAACGGGCATAGTGGAGGGCCGGTCGGCCTATAGAGGAGGCCGGTCGGCCTACCTTGGTCTCCCCTTGTGGGCTCCTTAACCATGATGCCTTCTATCGCTATTTTATTCCCAAAAAAATGTTTTTGCGCCAGTAAACGATAAAATGATAAATCTACCTCATCCAAAAACTCAGGACTTTTATTGGGCTCTAAAAAGATTTTGAGACGGTGGCCATTTTTTCTCTCTCTCTTTTTTCTTTTTCTCCTTTTTTCTCTTTTTTTAATACCTCATGTCTCTTGTCTATAACAAAAACTTTGGAGAGAAATTAAACAAGAACTTGGAGCATTTAATCATTGGAATCCTATAAATCTTTTTGGTCTACTCCTAGTGTAGGAATAGATTTTGGATGGAAGGCATGTTTTTGCATACTCCCAGTGTAGGAGCAGCACATATATGTGGTGTGTACATGATCTTGATCTTGGAAGCATGACAAACCTCTCAACACGGGTCACAAGGTTTTGATAAAACTCAACACAATGCAAGCAGCTTATGAGCTAGTTTCCAACTCTTTATGTCATGTATGGCTTTGGTAGGACAATGCTTCACCACAAAGGAGAAGTATAGCTATATACTTTAAAATTTTGAAATTAAAATTCTCCAATGATGAGACATCAAGAATCAAGTTCTCATTATTCTACTATATCTCATTTCCACAACAAACTAAGTGGCATGGGGTACCTATAAATAAGTTTCCAACAGTAACAAGACTTCCAGGAAAAGTGTTATGTGAGTCTATCCTTAAGTCATGGCTAAAACAATCTTCCTTCATGTTTTAAAGTTGTTTTATCAAAGGATTTTCAATTTGGTTTGAAACAGAAAGTGGAATAAGTGAAAATACAACGTATGAGAAGCAAACCTGACCGTGGACGAAGCTCGAGGCGATGTGGCACAGTGAAAGGTCGGGCAGCCCATTACGGTGGATGGGCAGCATGCTCCGAAGTCCATTCGAGCCTACTTTGTTTCACATGGTCCTTGCTTCGTTGCTTCCTATTTTTTTTCATGATTTTCGCGATCTGATCTCGTCTTGTTGTTGTCGTGGATGTATTGCATCCCCCACACTTGTTTCCTATTAACCTATATGCACAACATGTGGAGACAAACACAAATTCGAAAAGAAGATAGAGAATAATTGATAGTAACCAACTTCCATTAATATAAGGCACTTTATTACATCTGATAAACTTTCTAAAACAATCACAGCATCTAACCAAAAACAACCTCAACGTACTAAACATAACGTCCTAATTAAATTAACGGTGCCTTATTGATTGTTCTCTTACTCAGTTCTACCCTTTATTCCCAACAAATTTAGTAAGGATAGAGAGTTCACTTTTTAGGTTCTGTGCTGAAGATGCTCTAGTTCCATCCTATTATGCATGGCTTCGATGGTCTTGGTGAGGAGATGCATCTTCTCTTGGAGAGTTGTAACAGTCTAGGTAAGAAGATCAACTCTCTTTTCCAGAGCAGCGACCATCCTATTATGCATGGCTTCGATGGTCTTGGTGAGGAGATGCATCTTCTCTTGGAGAGTTGTAACAGTCTAGGTAAGAAGATCAACTCTCTTTTCCAGAGCAGCAACTATCATCCTCTGACGCTTCTCTTCCCTATCTAGCGGAGCTGGTGAAGATCTCTTTGGTGCCTCCCTTGGTGGAATAAACTTGACTTGTCCTGGTGTAGCACAAATGCCATCAAAAGCTTCTCGAGGCTTGGCCGTGGTATACTTGGCACACGTAACCTCCCAAAGCTTATTGGTCTAGAGTGACAATAGCATCTCATTGGGCCTCAGAGGAAGAAGCTTGGTCCCAGTCGGTATTCGGATCATCGGGCCCTTCAGCTGATGTGGCTTGTCCTTCAGGAGTAGACGTTCTGGTGGCCTGGGGAGCACAGGCTGACGAACTTGGGTGAAGTAGGACTGCCCAAAACTCTTAGGCCAGACTAGAGCTAGTTGTTTTGGAGGGGCAATAGTGAGAGGAAGAGGTTCTTCTACTGGTGCTATGGCTAACTTACTGGGGTCAATCCCATAAGGGATGATCTGTTTGTCGGCCATTAGATCTTTGAGAGGAGGAGAGCTTCTCTATGAAGGAGAGGAAAGGCTTGATGGAATGAGTTTAGAGGCCAGTAGGGTCTGTTTTTGG
>JAHUYU010001630.1:0-18343 GCA_030439765.1 Tripidium arundinaceum | reverse complement strand
GAGCACGTGGCCATAGGTGAAACAAACTTTGGAGACCCCAAAAGTAAGCATGAATCTTGAGGGATTTTGAAAGAGAAGTTTCCATGCTCAAAAGTGGAATCCTTCTTGGTCTCCAAAGTCAGTGCTAAAGGATTGTCCATGGCACAGAAGTTTTCATTTGGATGGCTAGAGGGACAAGTCTTGAATTCGAGCGAGGGTGATGATGGTTGTTCAGTTTCACAAGAAAACTCAGGTGAAATGAACGGAGATATGAACTTCACCTCCTCGAACGGGTCATGGTTTGGATTATGCTTCGCCATTTGGATTTCTGGGTGAGTAGCGGAAGCAGTTTTCCCAAACTCTTTGTGAAGGCTCCCATGTGAAGGTTTTTCTTGAATTTTTTTTCAAAAGGGTAACCTATAAGAAGATCGAATTCAAGGATGGCATAGATATGGAAGTCCAAGCGAACCTCGGTTTTGTCAATGGTGATCGGCACGGACCTGGCAATCCCACAACACTCAAAGATTAGTCCCGACGAACTTTTGAAGAGTTTGTTGGTCGAGACTAGCAGCATTTTGCCCAAAAGGGTTTCTGCAAGGAATTCTGACATGATATTAGTCTCGACCGTGGGGTTGTACAGGGTTTCTATGTTCATTCCCCTTATTAAACAAGGCATGGATGTGGAAGGTGAAAGAATCCGAATTGCTTCAGAAGAACGTTTCACTTCCATCAACCATTCCTTTGATAGTTCAGCTCTAGGGAAAGCTTTCTCCGAAGGAAGTGTAAGCTTTTCGTGCCCAAAGGGTTTCGAGGTATTGCCATAATCCTTGAAATGGATAGGTAACTCCGAAGGATAAATTACTCTTTCCTTCAGTGTTTGTGGTTCGGGTGAGGGCTCATAAGTCGAATCTAAAGATGTTACGTGTTTGGATTCGACTGTTGGGGACTCCTCAACACTCGACATGACTTTGGCCTGGAGGGTTCTAGTTTTCATGACGGAAGAAATGTGTCTTTCTAGGAAATTTTCAAGCAATTTCACTTGTTCCGTCATGGGTTTGTGTGTAAACCGGCCTCCCGCAGTCACGTTTAGGCATAGGTCAGCATCTATGTCAAGTCCCAAACATAAGAGACGCAACAAAACACCATCGGGTAAAGACAAGTCTGGGCCAGCATGTATTAACATCAAAAACCTGGCCCAGGCTGCACCTATAGACTCCTTCTCATACTGCTCAAAATCGAGGATCGCCCTTGATAGAGAGATGATACGGGACATAGGGAAGAATGCAAGATGAAACTTGTCTTTAAGTTCTTCCCAATCCCCATTCGTACTCTCTACGGCTTGAGTGTACCATTGCTTCGCCTTTCCCATGAGAGAAAAGGAAAACAATTCCCACCTTAGTGTTTCCTGTGTCATGCCAGAGATGCTCTGATGAGGACATCACTGGTTTAGATATGACCATGTTAACCACTTCAAAACTAAAGGTGAAACCGTTCTATATGAGGTTTATATTTAATAGATTTTATGAATTGATGCCACACCTTGAAGTTTGTACATTTTCCTTTTCAGAATTGCTTACATGGATCAAGGGAAGGTTTGATTGCATATGGAAAGCATGGAAAGTTAATGAAGTTGATTGGGGACCAAATCCAATTATTCCTAACATCCTCCACCAGGCCATCACGTCACTTTTGGTCCAAGGAAACAAAGAGTCCAAATCCAACACGTTTTGGAAGTTCAATTCGGACTGCAGAATTGTCCCAACTTGCAACAGTCACCACGGCTTCATACGGACTCCGATTGGGACGTTCTAGCACTTTATGGAAAGCTTATCAAGTCTACTTTGCAATGGAACCAGACTCATGCCTATATCTTATCAGACGCGTCCGCAATCATCGTTTTAATGCCGAGACCTTTTCTGCCAACGGTGCTGCGTCACCCTGTTTTGGCCCAATGGCCCATGTATCAAGTTGGGTCCATTAGGGGACGCGTCCTAGGGTTGAAGAACGACCCCGGCACCCCTTTGGTCGTCCTCCCATCTACTTATATGCTTCTAGAGCCGCCACGAACAGATTGGGTTTTGTTTTGTTGAAAGTTTAGCCATTGCTACTTCCTTGTAGACGCGTGTGTCAGCTAGACCATCCGTTCTACTCGATTCGAAACCCCACCTTTGTGTTTTCAGATTGGGTATTATCTCCATATTTGCAATCGAGTTGCTTGTTCTACTTGTTCTTGCTTGTTCTTCGATTGCTTGCAGGAATTACCCTAGTGGTTTGGTTGATCGTGCTCCACAAGATCGTGAACAACCGCTGGAGTTGGTGTATCGGTTGCTAAGGCGCAATCTTGGTAGGTTGTAGTCGGGCCGTGAACGTCTCTCCAGTCCAAATCGAAGTTATCTATCTCCACCGAAAGATCGGGTCACCCCAATTTTTTTCATCAGTTGGTATCAGAGCAAGGTTTATCGGTGAGAGATTTCCAATTCCTCGCCATTTTTATTAAATTCCAATACTCCAGAAAAGGCCAAAAAAGAATAGTAGATTCATTTTTCCATAATCCCATAGACACTTTGAGCCTTTTCTAGTACTACTTAGTTCAGGCTTGTTGAGTTTGGTTTACACCGGTTGAGTCGAGTTGCTGGTCTTAGGGTTAGTCTTTTAGAGTTTCGAGTTCTTGTCACGTTTTGGTCACTATCAATCATATAATCTCCGCTGCCATCACCACCACCATATACATCTCCACTACACCATATACATCTCCATTGCAATCATTACTACCATATACATCTTTGCTGCACCATATCCATTCCTTCCATTTTTTTTTCACACCGGCAAAATCTGATTTGGGCACACAAAGAAAAATCTGAGTTGCTAGTTGTATTCTTGTTACCCCTAAAAAGAAAGAGAAATACATTATAAGTTGCTTTTCTGAAGTTTGTTTTGTTAAGATTCAGATTTGTCTTGTGCAAAGTAAAAGAAAAGAAGAAGTAGAAAAATCAGAAAAAAAAAGAAAAAGAAAGAGAAAGAGAAAGAGAAAAGAAAGAAAAGAAGAGAGGAGGAAAAGAAGGGGAGTGATAGCTTGATGTTCTTGTGCCTTTTTCCTGCTGTACTGTGACTTCGTTTGTGTCCAGGCTCGCGTCTCTAGCACGGTCTAGCCTAGGACCAGCATGGTACCACCGTTGAATGATTTCTCAGCTCGCTTTTGTGACTAATGTGGTGCTAGTACTTCCTTGTACATTAATTTCAGCCCTCCTACAGCTCCACATATTTCGACTACAGCTTGACAGGTCTTGTTGCCGCAGCACCGATACACTTCCTTCCACGGTTACTGACTTGTTGGTTGCCGTTCTCTCCTGTTTGGCTTGGTAAGAACTTGTAAGAGCTTGTTTGAGCAGGTTGAGAGTGAGAGAATTACAACAACCGCATCCTAGTAGTTGATAGGAGCATAAATATTATTGTGTCTGTTTCTTGTTTTCATTCATGGCAGGAATCCACATGGAAACAGGAAATGATCAGGTTGCATATTCTCATCACTTTGCTAAAGGTATGCCAAGAGATAAGCATGCTACTCATGAGGTATGCGATGTTTTGCTTGATAGAATAAAATCTGCACTACCTTATTTTGAAGGAAAGTACGATCCTCATGCATATATTGAATGGGAACTAAATGTAGATAATGAATTTAAAAAGTATGATCTATCTGAAAAACAAAAGGTTAGAGTTGCTTCAAGTGTTCTTATTAAATATGCTTTAACTGAATGGAAACACATTTGTAGATTTGGTAAAGCTCCTCAATCATGGAAAGATGTGAAAATACATTTTAGAGATGTTTTTGTTCCTGAATATTATTCTAAAATTTTGTTTAGGAAATTGCAATCTATAAACCAAGAAACTAGAACTGTAGCAAAATACTTGGATAAACTAAAATTGGGTTTGCTACGTTGTGGATTAGAAGAAAATGATGAACTTTTGGAACATAGATTTCTGCAAGGTCTTAATGTGGAGATGTATATGGTGGTGGTGATGGCAGCGGAGATTATATGATTGATAGTGACCAAAACGTGACAAGAACTCGAAACTCTAAAAGACTAACCCTAAGACCAGCAACTCGACTCAACCGGTGTAAACCAAACTCAACAAGCCTGAACTAAGTAGTACTAGAAAAGGCTCAAAGTGTCTATGGGATTATGGAAAAATGAATCTACTATTCTTTTTTGGCCTTTTCTGGAGTATTGGAATTTAATAAAAATGGCGAGGAATTGGAAATCTCTCACCGATAAACCTTGCTCTGATACCAACTGATGAAAAAAATTGGGGTGACCCGATCTTTCGGTGGAGATAGATAACTTCGATTTGGACTGGAGAGACGTTCACGGCCCGACTACAACCTACCAAGATTGCGCCTTAGCAACCGATACACCAACTCCAGCGGTTGTTCACGATCTTGTGGAGCACGATCAACCAAACCACTAGGGTAATTCCTGCAAGCAATCGAAGAACAAGCAAGAACAAGTAGAACAAGCAACTCGATTGCAAATATGGAGATAATACCCAATCTGAAAACACAAAGGTGGGGTTTCGAATCGAGTAGAACGGATGGTCTAGCTGACACACGCGTCTACAAGGAAGTAGCAATGGCTAAACTTTCAACAAAACAAAACCCAATCTGTTCGTGGCGGCTCTAGAAGCATATAAGTAGATGGGAGGACGACCAAAGGGGTGCCGGGGTCGTTCTTCAACCCTAGGACGCGTCCCTAATGGACCCAACTTGATACATGGGCCATTGGGCCAAAACAGGGTGACGCAGCACCGTTGGCAGAAAAGGTCTCGGCATTAAAACGATGATTGCGGACGCGTCTGATAAGATATAGGCATGAGTCTGGTTCCATTGCAAAGTAGACTTGATAAGCTTTCCATAAAGTGCTAGAACGTCCCAATCGGAGTCCGTATGAAGCCGTGGTGACTGTTGCAAGTTGGGACAATTCTGCAGTCCGAATTGAACTTCCAAAACGTGTTGGATTTGGACTCTTTGTTTCCTTGGACCAAAAGTGACGTGATGGCCTGGTGGAGGATGTTAGGAATAATTGGATTTGGTCCCCAATCAACTTCATTAACTTTCCATGCTTTCCATATGCAATCAAACTTCCCTTGATCCATGTAAGCAATTCTGAAAAGGAAAATGTACAAACTTCAAGGTGTGGCATCAATTCATAAAATCTATTAAATATAAACCTCATATAGAACGGTTTCACCTTTAGTTTTGAAGTGGTTAACATGGTCATATCTAAACCAGTGATGTCCTCATCAGAGCATCTCTGGCATGACACAGGAAACACTAAGGTGGGAATTGTTTTCCTTTTCTCTCATGGGAAAGGCGAAGCAATGGTACACTCAAGCCGTAGAGAGTACGAATGGGGATTGGGAAGAACTTAAAGACAAGTTTCATCTTGCATTCTTCCCTATGTCCCGTATCATCTCTCTATCAAGGGCGATCCTCGATTTTGAGCAGTATGAGAAGGAGTCTATAGGTGCAGCCTGGGCCAGGTTTTTGATGTTAATACATGCTGGCCCAGACTTGTCTTTACCCGATGGTGTTTTGTTGCGTCTCTTATGTTTGGGACTTGACATAGATGCTGACCTATGCCTAAACGTGACTGCGGGAGGCCGGTTTACACACAAACCCATGACGGAACAAGTGAAATTGCTTGAAAATTTCCTAGAAAGACACATTTCTTCCGTCATGAAAACTAGAACCCTCCAGGCCAAAGTCATGTCGAGTGTTGAGGAGTCCCCAACAGTCGAATCCAAACACGTAACATCTTTAGATTCGACTTATGAGCCCTCACCCGAACCACAAACACTGAAGGAAAGAGTAATTTATCCTTCGGAGTTACCTATCCATTTCAAGGATTATGGCAATACCTCGAAACCCTTTGGGCACGAAAAGCTTACACTTCCTTCGGAGAAAGCTTTCCCTAGAGCTGAACTATCAAAGGAATGGTTGATGGAAGTGAAACGTTCTTCTGAAGCAATTCGGATTCTTTCACCTTCCACATCCATGCCTTGTTTAATAAGGGGAATGAACATAGAAACCCTGTACAACCCCACGGTCGAGACTAATATCATGTCAGAATTCCTTGCAGAAACCCTTTTGGGCAAAATGCTGCTAGTCTCGACCAACAAACTCTTCAAAAGTTCGTCGGGACTAATCTTTGAGTGTTGTGGGATTGCCAGGTCCGTGCCGATCACCATTGACAAAACCGAGGTTCGCTTGGACTTCCATATCTATGCCATCCTTGAATTCGATCTTCTTATAGGTTACCCTTTTGAAAAAAAATTCAAGAAAAACCTTCACATGGGAGCCTTCACAAAGAGTTTGGGAAAACTGCTTCCGCTACTCACCCAGAAATCCAAATGGCGAAGCATAATCCAAACCATGACCCGTTCGAGGAGGTGAAGTTCATATCTCCGTTCATTTCACCTGAGTTTTCTTGTGAAACTGAACAACCATCATCACCCTCGCTCGAATTCAAGACTTGTCCCTCTAGCCATCCAAATGAAAACTTCTGTGCCATGGACAATCCTTTAGCACTGACTTTGGAGACCAAGAAGGATTCCACTTTTGAGCATGGAAACTTCTCTTTCAAAATCCCTCAAGATTCATGCTTACTTTTGGGGTCTCCAAAGTTTGTTTCACCTATGGCCACGTGCTCCAGCGAGGATCCCAACCACCTCCTGATCCTCATTTCCAAACTTTTTAGGAGGATGGTTGTGGATGCTTTTGTTTACCATAAATATTGCAAATCTCGTAGTTGCACTAGGGTACTAGCCTTGCAGCTTAAAAGATAATGCTAAGTGCTTGATGGTGAAGCTAGGAACTTCATCACCATTGATAGCTGCAAGATGAAGTTACCGCGGTCAAGCTTATGACCATAAGCTAAGCACTGCCGGGAGATACCCTGGATTATCATAAAAAAATAATATATAATAATAATAATGAAAAAAAACTTGTCAATAAAAGCAAGAACATGCTATCAAGTTAGTATGCACCTTCAGGTATTCTTGTTTGCTAACCCTTTTAGGTCAAGATCAAGAAGAACAGAGGACATACGATGCCTGAAAACATGAGAGCTGCATCAACTACATACGTTGATGATCTTTGATGATGGAACACACTCAAAAGCAGGCCCCAATCCACAAAAGTCCAAGTGTGGGGGAGAGAATCTCATTACAAGATTCCATACACACCAAAGATCATAAAAAAATGATGTCAGCTCAGCCTTGCTAAAAAAAAAGAAAAAAAAAGACAGAAAGAAGCAAGATTCTCCTCTCCGAAACCCTTTGCTTACCACCACAATCATGCAACCGTTGCAGCAACTTCGAAGCTCCAACCACATATGCTGCCGGTAAATATACTCAGGTAGGCAAAAGGTAATGTTCACCAACCCTTTTTACTCATGTTTGTCTCCATATGGATGTATCTTGCTCATACAAGTTCATGCTTCTCTTGTTTATGTTATATGCTCTGGTTTGGATGTATTCGAATTCCGTACATCCATAGGCCTTTTAAATTAAGCATGGCGCTTAGGTTAAAATAGTCTCCTTTAATCAAAATTTAACATGGAGTTGAATCTTGGTTAATGAACTTTGAGTATTATTTCATAAACAATGAAAGTAATCTAAGATGGAGATAAATCAAGGCTAGAACTACATTGCATCTTTACCATAGGCCTTGTTTGAGTTTTGCTATAAAAAAAAGTTGGGTGATCAAACAAATAAATAAATAAATAAAAATATATAAATAAAAATAAAAAGAATAATATTAAGAAATTAAAATAAAATAATATATAATAAAAATTTTAGGCTCCCCGGCGTTTTAGCTGGTAGGGCCCTTGTTTGTTTTTGTATTTTTGTTTGAATAAAACAGGTACAAGAATAAGTGTGGGGGAGACCTCTCATGCTAAACAAACATCCATTCGAGATCTCCCACCAACACATTGCACAAACATCGAATGATCCAACGTGCAGAAGGACGAAACAAATGACTCCAAGAGAGGATTGGCTGAACCTCTAGTTTAGCCAAACCATCTCTGACTACCCGAAGTTCCTTCATCTTCAAACGATGGTTTGTACAACACTACCCTCATCTTCCTACATTAAGTAAGAACTAAAATTGAACAAATTAAAACATTTGACGATCCGTTTAGGGCTTGGACGTAGAATTAAGAAATTAGCTAAAGCCGTTGGGTGTGAGGAAATCCTCAACCCTCAGGTTTAGAGCTTACTTTCAAGAATAAGCATAGACGTCTTGTTACTTTTCACAATTGAATTTTCAATCTTATAAGCGCCTGTGAATTAAAAAAAGGGTTTTTATTATTATATTATTGTCTACACTTGTCTTTTGTATATTCTTGTGCAATTATTCAAAGACAGATAAAAAGACAAGTGTGGAGGAGACTGCACAGCACTTCCAACAGGTAAAAGAATTTCAATTAAAAGAAACCTGAATTTAATATGTCTCCGATTTCACTTTATCTTTGAAATTAGAATTTGTATACTTTTTAGTTCAATGCTGAATTTCCTAAACTTATGAGTAACTTTTATAGGGACCCCCATTTTATCTAAGTAATTGAGCTTTGAGATATAGTTGGATGATTTGAAACTTGTTAAGTCTTGAAAAGTACTTGGGATTTCATTTTAAAATATAAAACCATGTTCCTCAGTGAAATTAATTCCTACCAGAGCCATATGATGTTTTAAGTATAAGAAACCATACTCATATGTTACTTGTATTTTCATTGAGCTTTGTCAAATTGTTGTGGCCATTGTTGAGATTTTTTTCATACACCCAAGATCAAGATTCACATACACCCACATACAAATAAAGTGCTGACTCTTATACTAAGAGTTACGCAATCCATTTTGTTCACTAAAAATGCTCCAATTGTTGTGATTCTCTCTAAAAAAATATATTCATGTGCCAAAAGAATATGGGCTATGTAAAAAAAATGCCAAAGTGCATGAGAAAAAGAAAGCATGCCAAAGAGCATGATGCATGATAAAAAAAAGAGAGAAAATAATGGGGTCCCTATAAAAGTTACTCATAAGTTTAGGAAATTCAGCATTGAACTAAAAAGTATACAAATTCTAATTTCAAAGATAAAGTGAAATCGGAGACATATTAAATTCAGGTTTCTTTTAATTGAAATTCTTTTACCTGTTGGAAGTGCTGTGCAGTCTCCTCCACACTTGTCTTTTTATCTGTCTTTGAATAATTGCACAAGAATATACAAAAGACAAGTGTAGACAATAATATAATAATAAAAACCCTTTTTTTAATTCACAGGCGCTTATAAGATTGAAAATTCAATTGTGAAAAGTAACAAGACGTCTATGCTTATTCTTGAAAGTAAGCTCTAAACCTGAGGGTTGAGGATTTCCTCACACCCAACGGCTTTAGCTAATTTCTTAATTCTACGTCCAAGCCCTAAACGGATCGTCAAATGTTTTAATTTGTTCAATTTTAGTTCTTACTTAATGTAGGAAGATGAGGGTAGTGTTGTACAAACCATCGTTTGAAGATGAAGGAACTTCGGGTAGTCAGAGATGGTTTGGCTAAACTAGAGGTTCAGCCAATCCTCTCTTGGAGTCATTTGTTTCGTCCTTCTGCACGTTGGATCATTCGATGTTTGTGCAATGTGTTGGTGGGAGATCTCGAATGGATGTTTGTTTAGCATGAGAGGTCTCCCCCACACTTATTCTTGTACCTGTTTTATTCAAACAAAAATACAAAAACAAACAAGGGCCCTACCAGCTAAAACGCCGGGGAGCCTAAAATTTTTATTATATATTATTTTATTTTAATTTCTTAATATTATTCTTTTTATTTTTATTTATATATTTTTATTTATTTATTTATTTGTTTGATCACCCAACTTTTTTTTATAGCAAAACTCAAACAAGGCCTATGGTAAAGATGCAATGTAGTTCTAGCCTTGATTTATCTCCATCTTAGATTACTTTCATTGTTTATGAAATAATACTCAAAGTTCATTAACCAAGATTCAACTCCATGTTAAATTTTGATTAAAGGAGACTATTTTAACCTAAGCGCCATGCTTAATTTAAAAGGCCTATGGATGTACGGAATTCGAATACATCCAAACCAGAGCATATAACATAAACAAGAGAAGCATGAACTTGTATGAGCAAGATACATCCATATGGAGACAAACATGAGTAAAAAGAGTTGGTGAACATTACCTTTTGCCTACCTGAGTATATTTACCGGCAGCATATGTGGTTGGAGCTTCGAAGTTGCTGCAACGGTTGCATGATTGTGGTGGTAAGCAAAGGGTTTCGGAGAGGAGAATCTTGCTTCTTTCTGTCTTTTTTTTTCTTTTTTTTTAGCAAGGCTGAGCTGACATCATTTTTTTATGATCTTTGGTGTGTATGGAATCTTGTAATGAGATTCTCTCCCCCACACTTGGACTTTTGTGGATTGGGGCCTGCTTTTGAGTGTGTTCCATCATCAAAGATCATCAACGTATGTAGTTGATGCAGCTCTCATGTTTTCAGGCATCGTATGTCCTCTGTTCTTCTTGATCTTGACCTAAAAGGGTTAGCAAACAAGAATACCTGAAGGTGCATACTAACTTGATAGCATGTTCTTGCTTTTATTGACAAGTTTTTTTTCATTATTATTATTATATATTATTTTTTTATGATAATCCAGGGTATCTCCCGGCAGTGCTTAGCTTATGGTCATAAGCTTGACCGCGGTAACTTCATCTTGCAGCTATCAATGGTGATGAAGTTCCTAGCTTCACCATCAAGCACTTAGCATTATCTTTTAAGCTGCAAGGCTAGTACCCTAGTGCAACTACGAGATTTGCAATATTTATGGTAAACAAAAGCATCCACAACCATCCTCCTAAAAAGTTTGGAAATGAGGATCAGGAGGTGGTTGGGATCCTCGCTGGAGCACGTGGCCATAGGTGAAACAAACTTTGGAGACCCCAAAAGTAAGCATGAATCTTGAGGGATTTTGAAAGAGAAGTTTCCATGCTCAAAAGTGGAATCCTTCTTGGTCTCCAAAGTCAGTGCTAAAGGATTGTCCATGGCACAGAAGTTTTCATTTGGATGGCTAGAGGGACAAGTCTTGAATTCGAGCGAGGGTGATGATGGTTGTTCAGTTTCACAAGAAAACTCAGGTGAAATGAACGGAGATATGAACTTCACCTCCTCGAACGGGTCATGGTTTGGATTATGCTTCGCCATTTGGATTTCTGGGTGAGTAGCGGAAGCAGTTTTCCCAAACTCTTTGTGAAGGCTCCCATGTGAAGGTTTTTCTTGAATTTTTTTTCAAAAGGGTAACCTATAAGAAGATCGAATTCAAGGATGGCATAGATATGGAAGTCCAAGCGAACCTCGGTTTTGTCAATGGTGATCGGCACGGACCTGGCAATCCCACAACACTCAAAGATTAGTCCCGACGAACTTTTGAAG
Source organism: Tripidium arundinaceum (assembly GCA_030439765.1). Taxonomy (NCBI): domain Eukaryota; kingdom Viridiplantae; phylum Streptophyta; class Magnoliopsida; order Poales; family Poaceae; genus Tripidium; species Tripidium arundinaceum. The sequence continues at coordinate 6,862 of JAHUYU010001630.1, read as the reverse complement.
AGTTTGTTGGTCGAGACTAGCAGCATTTTGCCCAAAAGGGTTTCTGCAAGGAATTCTGACATGATATTAGTCTCGACCGTGGGGTTGTACAGGGTTTCTATGTTCATTCCCCTTATTAAACAAGGCATGGATGTGGAAGGTGAAAGAATCCGAATTGCTTCAGAAGAACGTTTCACTTCCATCAACCATTCCTTTGATAGTTCAGCTCTAGGGAAAGCTTTCTCCGAAGGAAGTGTAAGCTTTTCGTGCCCAAAGGGTTTCGAGGTATTGCCATAATCCTTGAAATGGATAGGTAACTCCGAAGGATAAATTACTCTTTCCTTCAGTGTTTGTGGTTCGGGTGAGGGCTCATAAGTCGAATCTAAAGATGTTACGTGTTTGGATTCGACTGTTGGGGACTCCTCAACACTCGACATGACTTTGGCCTGGAGGGTTCTAGTTTTCATGACGGAAGAAATGTGTCTTTCTAGGAAATTTTCAAGCAATTTCACTTGTTCCGTCATGGGTTTGTGTGTAAACCGGCCTCCCGCAGTCACGTTTAGGCATAGGTCAGCATCTATGTCAAGTCCCAAACATAAGAGACGCAACAAAACACCATCGGGTAAAGACAAGTCTGGGCCAGCATGTATTAACATCAAAAACCTGGCCCAGGCTGCACCTATAGACTCCTTCTCATACTGCTCAAAATCGAGGATCGCCCTTGATAGAGAGATGATACGGGACATAGGGAAGAATGCAAGATGAAACTTGTCTTTAAGTTCTTCCCAATCCCCATTCGTACTCTCTACGGCTTGAGTGTACCATTGCTTCGCCTTTCCCATGAGAGAAAAGGAAAACAATTCCCACCTTAGTGTTTCCTGTGTCATGCCAGAGATGCTCTGATGAGGACATCACTGGTTTAGATATGACCATGTTAACCACTTCAAAACTAAAGGTGAAACCGTTCTATATGAGGTTTATATTTAATAGATTTTATGAATTGATGCCACACCTTGAAGTTTGTACATTTTCCTTTTCAGAATTGCTTACATGGATCAAGGGAAGGTTTGATTGCATATGGAAAGCATGGAAAGTTAATGAAGTTGATTGGGGACCAAATCCAATTATTCCTAACATCCTCCACCAGGCCATCACGTCACTTTTGGTCCAAGGAAACAAAGAGTCCAAATCCAACACGTTTTGGAAGTTCAATTCGGACTGCAGAATTGTCCCAACTTGCAACAGTCACCACGGCTTCATACGGACTCCGATTGGGACGTTCTAGCACTTTATGGAAAGCTTATCAAGTCTACTTTGCAATGGAACCAGACTCATGCCTATATCTTATCAGACGCGTCCGCAATCATCGTTTTAATGCCGAGACCTTTTCTGCCAACGGTGCTGCGTCACCCTGTTTTGGCCCAATGGCCCATGTATCAAGTTGGGTCCATTAGGGACGCGTCCTAGGGTTGAAGAACGACCCCGGCACCCCTTTGGTCGTCCTCCCATCTACTTATATGCTTCTAGAGCCGCCACGAACAGATTGGGTTTTGTTTTGTTGAAAGTTTAGCCATTGCTACTTCCTTGTAGACGCGTGTGTCAGCTAGACCATCCGTTCTACTCGATTCGAAACCCCACCTTTGTGTTTTCAGATTGGGTATTATCTCCATATTTGCAATCGAGTTGCTTGTTCTACTTGTTCTTGCTTGTTCTTCGATTGCTTGCAGGAATTACCCTAGTGGTTTGGTTGATCGTGCTCCACAAGATCGTGAACAACCGCTGGAGTTGGTGTATCGGTTGCTAAGGCGCAATCTTGGTAGGTTGTAGTCGGGCCGTGAACGTCTCTCCAGTCCAAATCGAAGTTATCTATCTCCACCGAAAGATCGGGTCACCCCAATTTTTTTCATCAGTTGGTATCAGAGCAAGGTTTATCGGTGAGAGATTTCCAATTCCTCGCCATTTTTATTAAATTCCAATACTCCAGAAAAGGCCAAAAAAGAATAGTAGATTCATTTTTCCATAATCCCATAGACACTTTGAGCCTTTTCTAGTACTACTTAGTTCAGGCTTGTTGAGTTTGGTTTACACCGGTTGAGTCGAGTTGCTGGTCTTAGGGTTAGTCTTTTAGAGTTTCGAGTTCTTGTCACGTTTTGGTCACTATCAATCATATAATCTCCGCTGCCATCACCACCACCATATACATCTCCACTACACCATATACATCTCCATTCAGTTAAAGCATATTTAATAAGAACACTTGAAGCAACTCTAACCTTTTGTTTTTCAGATAGATCATACTTTTTAAATTCATTATCTACATTTAGTTCCCATTCAATATATGCATGAGGATCGTACTTTCCTTCAAAATAAGGTAGTGCAGATTTTATTCTATCAAGCAAAACATCGCATACCTCATGAGTAGCATGCTTATCTCTTGGCATACCTTTAGCAAAGTGATGAGAATATGCAACCTGATCATTTCCTGTTTCCATGTGGATTCCTGCCATGAATGAAAACAAGAAACAGACACAATAATATTTATGCTCCTATCAACTACTAGGATGCGGTTGTTGTAATTCTCTCACTCTCAACCTGCTCAAACAAGCCTGAACTAAGTAGTACTAGAAAAGGCTCAAAGTGTCTATGGGATTATGGAAAAATGAATCTACTATTCTTTTTTGGCCTTTTCTGGAGTATTGGAATTTAATAAAAATGGCGAGGAATTGGAAATCTCTCACCGATAAACCTTGCTCTGATACCAACTGATGAAAAAAATTGGGGTGACCCGATCTTTCGGTGGAGATAGATAACTTCGATTTGGACTGGAGAGACGTTCACGGCCCGACTACAACCTACCAAGATTGCGCCTTAGCAACCGATACACCAACTCCAGCGGTTGTTCACGATCTTGTGGAGCACGATCAACCAAACCACTAGGGTAATTCCTGCAAGCAATCGAAGAACAAGCAAGAACAAGTAGAACAAGCAACTCGATTGCAAATATGGAGATAATACCCAATCTGAAAACACAAAGGTGGGGTTTCGAATCGAGTAGAACGGATGGTCTAGCTGACACACGCGTCTACAAGGAAGTAGCAATGGCTAAACTTTCAACAAAACAAAACCCAATCTGTTCGTGGCGGCTCTAGAAGCATATAAGTAGATGGGAGGACGACCAAAGGGGTGCCGGGGTCGTTCTTCAACCCTAGGACGCGTCCCTAATGGACCCAACTTGATACATGGGCCATTGGGCCAAAACAGGGTGACGCAGCACCGTTGGCAGAAAAGGTCTCGGCATTAAAACGATGATTGCGGACGCGTCTGATAAGATATAGGCATGAGTCTGGTTCCATTGCAAAGTAGACTTGATAAGCTTTCCATAAAGTGCTAGAACGTCCCAATCGGAGTCCGTATGAAGCCGTGGTGACTGTTGCAAGTTGGGACAATTCTGCAGTCCGAATTGAACTTCCAAAACGTGTTGGATTTGGACTCTTTGTTTCCTTGGACCAAAAGTGACGTGATGGCCTGGTGGAGGATGTTAGGAATAATTGGATTTGGTCCCCAATCAACTTCATTAACTTTCCATGCTTTCCATATGCAATCAAACCTTCCCTTGATCCATGTAAGCAATTCTGAAAAGGAAAATGTACAAACTTCAAGGTGTGGCATCAATTCATAAAATCTATTAAATATAAACCTCATATAGAACGGTTTCACCTTTAGTTTTGAAGTGGTTAACATGGTCATATCTAAACCAGTGATGTCCTCATCAGAGCATCTCTGGCATGACACAGGAAACACTAAGGTGGGAATTGTTTTCCTTTTCTCTCATGGGAAAGGCGAAGCAATGGTACACTCAAGCCGTAGAGAGTACGAATGGGGATTGGGAAGAACTTAAAGACAAGTTTCATCTTGCATTCTTCCCTATGTCCCGTATCATCTCTCTATCAAGGGCGATCCTCGATTTTGAGCAGTATGAGAAGGAGTCTATAGGTGCAGCCTGGGCCAGGTTTTTGATGTTAATACATGCTGGCCCAGACTTGTCTTTACCCGATGGTGTTTTGTTGCGTCTCTTATGTTTGGGACTTGACATAGATGCTGACCTATGCCTAAACGTGACTGCGGGAGGCCGGTTTACACACAAACCCATGACGGAACAAGTGAAATTGCTTGAAAATTTCCTAGAAAGACACATTTCTTCCGTCATGAAAACTAGAACCCTCCAGGCCAAAGTCATGTCGAGTGTTGAGGAGTCCCCAACAGTCGAATCCAAACACGTAACATCTTTAGATTCGACTTATGAGCCCTCACCCGAACCACAAACACTGAAGGAAAGAGTAATTTATCCTTCGGAGTTACCTATCCATTTCAAGGATTATGGCAATACCTCGAAACCCTTTGGGCACGAAAAGCTTACACTTCCTTCGGAGAAAGCTTTCCCTAGAGCTGAACTATCAAAGGAATGGTTGATGGAAGTGAAACGTTCTTCTGAAGCAATTCGGATTCTTTCACCTTCCACATCCATGCCTTGTTTAATAAGGGGAATGAACATAGAAACCCTGTACAACCCCACGGTCGAGACTAATATCATGTCAGAATTCCTTGCAGAAACCCTTTTGGGCAAAATGCTGCTAGTCTCGACCAACAAACTCTTCAAAAGTTCGTCGGGACTAATCTTTGAGTGTTGTGGGATTGCCAGGTCCGTGCCGATCACCATTGACAAAACCGAGGTTCGCTTGGACTTCCATATCTATGCCATCCTTGAATTCGATCTTCTTATAGGTTACCCTTTTGAAAAAAAATTCAAGAAAAACCTTCACATGGGAGCCTTCACAAAGAGTTTGGGAAAACTGCTTCCGCTACTCACCCAGAAATCCAAATGGCGAAGCATAATCCAAACCATGACCCGTTCGAGGAGGTGAAGTTCATATCTCCGTTCATTTCACCTGAGTTTTCTTGTGAAACTGAACAACCATCATCACCCTCGCTCGAATTCAAGACTTGTCCCTCTAGCCATCCAAATGAAAACTTCTGTGCCATGGACAATCCTTTAGCACTGACTTTGGAGACCAAGAAGGATTCCACTTTTGAGCATGGAAACTTCTCTTTCAAAATCCCTCAAGATTCATGCTTACTTTTGGGGTCTCCAAAGTTTGTTTCACCTATGGCCACGTGCTCCAGCGAGGATCCCAACCACCTCCTGATCCTCATTTCCAAACTTTTTAGGAGGATGGTTGTGGATGCTTTTGTTTACCATAAATATTGCAAATCTCGTAGTTGCACTAGGGTACTAGCCTTGCAGCTTAAAAGATAATGCTAAGTGCTTGATGGTGAAGCTAGGAACTTCATCACCATTGATAGCTGCAAGATGAAGTTACCGCGGTCAAGCTTATGACCATAAGCTAAGCACTGCCGGGAGATACCCTGGATTATCATAAAAAAATAATATATAATAATAATAATGAAAAAAAACTTGTCAATAAAAGCAAGAACATGCTATCAAGTTAGTATGCACCTTCAGGTATTCTTGTTTGCTAACCCTTTTAGGTCAAGATCAAGAAGAACAGAGGACATACGATGCCTGAAAACATGAGAGCTGCATCAACTACATACGTTGATGATCTTTGATGATGGAACACACTCAAAAGCAGGCCCCAATCCACAAAAGTCCAAGTGTGGGGGAGAGAATCTCATTACAAGATTCCATACACACCAAAGATCATAAAAAAATGATGTCAGCTCAGCCTTGCTAAAAAAAAAGAAAAAAAAAGACAGAAAGAAGCAAGATTCTCCTCTCCGAAACCCTTTGCTTACCACCACAATCATGCAACCGTTGCAGCAACTTCGAAGCTCCAACCACATATGCTGCCGGTAAATATACTCAGGTAGGCAAAAGGTAATGTTCACCAACTCTTTTTACTCATGTTTGTCTCCATATGGATGTATCTTGCTCATACAAGTTCATGCTTCTCTTGTTTATGTTATATGCTCTGGTTTGGATGTATTCGAATTCCGTACATCCATAGGCCTTTTAAATTAAGCATGGCGCTTAGGTTAAAATAGTCTCCTTTAATCAAAATTTAACATGGAGTTGAATCTTGGTTAATGAACTTTGAGTATTATTTCATAAACAATGAAAGTAATCTAAGATGGAGATAAATCAAGGCTAGAACTACATTGCATCTTTACCATAGGCCTTGTTTGAGTTTTGCTATAAAAAAAAGTTGGGTGATCAAACAAATAAATAAATAAATAAAAATATATAAATAAAAATAAAAAGAATAATATTAAGAAATTAAAATAAAATAATATATAATAAAAATTTTAGGCTCCCCGGCGTTTTAGCTGGTAGGGCCCTTGTTTGTTTTTGTATTTTTGTTTGAATAAAACAGGTACAAGAATAAGTGTGGGGGAGACCTCTCATGCTAAACAAACATCCATTCGAGATCTCCCACCAACACATTGCACAAACATCGAATGATCCAACGTGCAGAAGGACGAAACAAATGACTCCAAGAGAGGATTGGCTGAACCTCTAGTTTAGCCAAACCATCTCTGACTACCCGAAGTTCCTTCATCTTCAAACGATGGTTTGTACAACACTACCCTCATCTTCCTACATTAAGTAAGAACTAAAATTGAACAAATTAAAACATTTGACGATCCGTTTAGGGCTTGGACGTAGAATTAAGAAATTAGCTAAAGCCGTTGGGTGTGAGGAAATCCTCAACCCTCAGGTTTAGAGCTTACTTTCAAGAATAAGCATAGACGTCTTGTTACTTTTCACAATTGAATTTTCAATCTTATAAGCGCCTGTGAATTAAAAAAAGGGTTTTTATTATTATATTATTGTCTACACTTGTCTTTTTATATTCTTGTGCAA
>JAHUYU010000758.1:0-18616 GCA_030439765.1 Tripidium arundinaceum | reverse complement strand
AGTGCAATTGGCAATGATACCTCAAAGTTCACAACAAGGCTGCTTGTTTCCTCTCCATGCAGGCGAACTACGCGCCACCGCCGCCGTCCTACCAGCAACCCACCTCGTTCGCCCCATCGCCGCTGGGCGGCAGAATGGATCTCTACCCACCGTACCTTCTCGCGGACCAGCCGCCCCTATGGCCTCCTCCCCGAGCGACGGCTGCTGCTTCCTCCCTGCCGCACTCCAACTTCACCGTCCTCTTCCCCACCAGGAATCCATACGACCATGACATGCAGCTGCGAGCGACCGCGCTCTTCGGCGGCAGCGGCGGCTTGCACGCGCACGCCCTGCCGCCGCCGCCGGCGGCCATCGAGCAGCCGGCGAAGGACGGTTACAGTTGGCGCAAGTACGGGCAGAAGCAGCTCAAGGACGCCGAGTCACCGCGGAGCTACTACAAGTGCACCCGCGACGGGTGCCCCGTCAAGAAGGTCGTGGAGCGCTCCTTCGACGGGTTCATCAAGGAGATCACCTACAAGGGCCGCCACAACCACCCGCTCCCCCAGGAGCGCGGCCTCGCCGGTGGCGGGAACGATGCCCTCGCCGCCGCCGAGGAGGACGTGGACGGCCCCAGCGACGACGACGACGACGCCGCCTTGATGCATGAGGATGACGTCGACGGGGCTCCCGGCATGTGAGTTATGCTCTTCTTGGTCCTAGTACAATACAACTGTCGCCTGCGGCGACGCGCAGACAATGTGAACCGTGGCAGGCTGCCGGTTGTTTGGCCAGGGGCACGGACGGCGTGGCCGGGCAGAGGGTGGTGAAGAAGCCCAAGATCATCCTCCAAACGCCGAGCGAGGTGGATCTCCTGGACGACGGCTACCGGTGGCGCAAGTATGGGCAGAAGGTGGTCAAGGGCAACCCCCGGCCGAGGTGAAAATTTCACTTCGACTCTCTGATCTGAACATTTTGTAACGTGCACCAACAATTGTGACTCGTGAGCTCTGATAGGGTGCTCAGTGCATGCTCACTGCTCTGCTCAATGATGTGCAGGAGCTACTACAAGTGCACCGCGGACAACTGCAACGTGCGCAAGCAGATTGAGAGAGCGTCCACCGACCCCAGGTGCGTCCTGACGACGTACACAGGCCGCCACAACCACGACCCGCCGGGCCGGGGCAACGAAGCCGCCGCCGCCACCATCGATGCGGGGGGCTCTTCTGCTGATCCGGCCCCTTCATCCGCGAACACGGCTAGTGGAAGTGGTCCGTGTCAGGAGAACTGGGGGGCTCGGCAGCTGAAGGAGTGCTAGCCGGGAAATGAATGATTGGCCCATTGGCCTCTGTGGAGTTCGAGTGTGGCTTTCCTGGGTGTGAATAATAGAGGCTGGATCATTGATTCTTTTGGGCAGGTGTTTCTGGCGGCTAATTGTTATTTGATTAGATTTCAACTGTTGTAGATGAGCTGACATGTTGATTTCGGCTAAACATGTGCCTGTGCTTTATTTATTTCTTTTCTTTTCACATTTTTTGTTATTCTTATGGGAAAAATTCTAGCTGAAGAATTGAAGGAACAAGGAAATAACTCGTGTGGTGATGTAACTGAACCATTAGTAAACATGAACTGAAAACACAGACATGTATTTCGTTTCAAAAAAAAACATGGACATGTATATACATCTTCAGAGTTCAGAATGCAGATTGCTGCAATATCATTGTTTCCTCTGTTGTCACCGTAACACTCTGTGGATCGATCTAGGGCATAGATCTAGGCGGGATCTGGCTTAACACGGTGAACAGAGAGAAGTGGAGAGAGAGAGGGAGAGAGAAGAGAGTAAAACCTGAGCCCTCAGAGGGAGTAGAGGATCCGGAGGCCGCCATCACGTTCGTCGGTGTAGATCTGCGCACGGGCAGCGTCGGTCGGGGAAGAGGTGGGTGCAGTGGAGACCGGTGGCGCAGTGCAGTGGCGGCGGTGATGTCCGTGGTGGGGATTTCCCGTCGCTGGCTGCGCCCCTCACTTAGATCGGGTATTAGGGTTAGGACTGTAGGTGGGGAAAGTGGCGGCGGCGAACCTCGTCATGCGTGCCCCGGCCCCCCACCTCTCCTTTTATATGCGCAGTGCGACGGGGGCCCGCCAGCCATGGATGGGCTGGGCGCCCCCGATCAGGGCGCGAGGTCAAGGCCCAAATGGCCGTTGGGCCACTTAGTTAGGAGATCAAACTAACATTCTCCCCCTTGATCTCAACGTTACTTTAACCTTTAAACTTTTACTTCAATACTTTCACTTTACTCGTTCCATCACAGATAAGCGCATAGAGCATGCTTCATCGTCACGGTCAATTGCCGATAGATTTCACAGCTACAATACACATCTCTGATCTGAAACAGTTACTTGATCTTTGGGCCCTTTATTGTCCAGAAATCATAGGCTTTCCCTTAAACCCATGCCGGCTACATGTTCTCTAAACACGTTGGGTGGTAAGCCTTTTGTAAGCGGATCCTCGAGCATCTTTTCCGTACTTATATGCTCTAGATTTATAACATGATCCCGGACTTTATCCTTCACAACATAATACTTTATGTCAATGTGTTTGGCAGCACCACTTGACTTATTGTTGTGAGCATACTGTACTGTTGGATAGTTATCGCAGTATAACTTTAGTGGTTGATGGATATTGTCAACCATCTTCAAACCGGGTAGGAACTTCTTTAGCCAGTTCACCTGCCCTGATGCCTCAAAACATGCTACAAACTCGGCATACATTGTGGACGATGTAGTGACAGTTTGCTTTGAGCTTTTCCACGATATCGCTCCTCCCGCGAGAGTGAACACATATCCTGATGTGAATTTTCTATCATCTCCCGCATAATCAGAATCTGAGTATCCGACTATTTGGAGAGAATCAGATTTTCTGTATGTCAACATGAGGCCTTTTGCACCTTGCAAATATCGCAAGACTTTCTTTACCAATTTCCAGTGTTCTATCCCTGGATTACTTTGGAATCTGCCAAGCAACCCGGTAACAAAAGCTAAGTCAGGGCGCGTACACACTTGTGCGTACTGTAGGCTTCCGACAGCCGAAGCATATGGAACCGCTTTCATTTGATTGAGCTCATACTGATTCTTGGGGCATTGATGATCCCCATATCTGTCGCCCTTGACTATTGGAGCAGGTGACGGACTACATTTGTGCATACTAAATTTCTTTAGAACTTTTTCTATGTATGCCTTCTGTGATAGTCCTAATACCCCTTTACTTCTGTCTCGGTGAATCTCGATCCCTAGAACGAACCTAGCTTCACCAAGATCTTTCATATCAAAGTTTGAGGACAAAAACTTCTTTGTCTCCAGCAGTAGACTGACATCACTACTAGCAAGCAAGATATCATCCACATACAAGATTAGGAAGATATATTTCCCATTCTTAAATTTTGCATAAACACAATTGTCCTCTACATTTTCTTTAAACCCAAAATTCCTTATTGTTCTGTCAAACTTCAAGTACCACTGTCTTGAAGCTTGCTTTAATCCATAAATCGATTTCTTTAAGCGGCATCCCATTCGTTCTTTTCCTTCCATGACAAAACCTTTTGGTTGTGCCATGTAAACATTTTCCTCCAGATCACCATTTAGGAACGCCGTTTTTACATCCATCTGATGTAACTCTAAATTGTAGTGTGCCACTAACGCCATTATTATTCTGAAGGAATCCTTACATGAGACTGGAGAAAACGTCTCATTGTAATCAATCCCTTCTCTTTGCGTGAAACCTTTTGCCACAAGTCGTGCTTTGAACCTTTCAACATTCCCTTGGGAGTCATGTTTTGTCTTGTAGACCCATTTACAGCCTACTGTCTTGGCTCCTTTAGGAATAGGTTCTAAGTCCCAAACTTTGTTGGCACTCATTGACTTTATTTCATCTTCCATGGCCTCAAGCCACTTTGATGAATTATCGCTTCTCATGGCTTCTTCAAAAGAAGTGGGATCACCCTCCATTTGAAATTCTTCAGTGTTATACACTTCATAATCATCAGGTATTGCTGATCTTCTAACTCCTTGAGACCTTCTCGGGGCCTCCATATTTGGCACATCTTCTGTTTGAGGCTGTTGTTGCTCCCCCTCATCTGTGGCAAAAGGTTCTATAGGCTCCTGAGGGACAGGTTCCACATGTTCATTCATTGTTGCCACAGGAGGAATAACAACAGGTGCTTGCACCACAGTGTCTTGCATTGTGGGTGCAGCAACAACAGGTAACTCGAAGAATGGTTCTTGAATCATTGGAGTGGGCACACACACCCGCTTCTCCTCAAGATCAATCTTCCGAGCTGCCATGCTCCCCCTCATCATTTCATCCTCTAAAAAGACAGCATGTCTCGTTTCTACAAATTTTGTATGTCTATCTGGGCAGTAGAAACGAAAACCTTTTGACTTTTCAGGGTAGCCAATGAAATGGCAACTCACTGTTCTGGGATCTAATTTCCCTATGTTTGGGTTAAATACTTTTGCCTCAGCGGGGCTCCCCCACACACGTAAGTGATTCAGTGAGGGTACTCTTCCTGTCCACAACTCATACGGTGTTTTGGGCACCGACTTACTTGGTACTCTGTTGAGAATATGGATGGCGGTTTTTAACGCCTCCATCCACAGACTCACTGGTAAGATGGAGTAACTTATCATACTACGCACCATATCCATCAGGGTACGGTTACGCCTTTCAGCTACTCCATTCTGCTGAGGCTCGCCCGACGTTGAATACTGGGCTACTATGCCATTCTCCTGTAGGAACCTTGCAAAAGGTCCAGGAACTTGGCCATATGGGGTATGTCGACCATAGTACTCCCCCCACGGTCGGACCTGACTATCTTAATCTTTAAATTGAGTTGGTTTTCAACTTCTGCCTTAAATATCTTAAATTTATCCAACGCTTCTGTTCTTTCTTTGATTGGATAAATGTAGCCATAACGGGAGTAATCATCTGTGAATGTTATGAACGAATCATAACCATCCACACTTTTGACAGGAAAAGGACCACAGATATCTGTGTGGATTATCTGTAGAATTCCTGTGCTTCGTTTAGCGTCCTTTTTGATTTTCTTTACATATTTTCCTTTTATGCACTCTCTGTATTGTTCTAAGTCTGAGAACTCTAATGAAGGAAGAATATCATTCTTAACTAGTCTCTCTATTCTCCCCCTCGAAATATGGCCTAAACGACAGTGCCATAATTTCGACGACGCATCGTGAGTTCTCTTTCGTTTCTTGTTTACATCCGTAGACGAGGATTCATTCACATTGTCACACACAATGTTCCCATTATCACATACAACATTCACATCATCACGTAGGGATAATAAATAAAGCTCATTTTGTAAGATAGCAATACCAATACATGCATTATTGAATGTTATCTTACATTTGCCATTTCCAAAATGGCAATCATAACCATCATTATCCAAACATGAAACACTAATCAAGTTTCTCTGCAAAGAAGGAACATATAAAACATCTCTAAGTAAAAGCACGAAGCCATCAGCAAGCTCTAGTGAAAGGTCGCCAACGGCTTCAACATCTGCTTGGACTCCATTTGCAACTTTAATGCATCTTTCTCTTCTTTGCATAGTCCTCGTCGAACGGAATCCCTGTAAAGAATTAGCAACATGAACAGTTGCTCCTGAGTCAATCCACCAAGTAGATTTTGAATATTTTACATATAGGGATTCATCTATAAAGGTAATAATGTTCTCACCTTTCTTTGCCATGATCATCTTCAAGAAGTCAGGACAATCTTTCTTGTAATGCCCGGTCTTCTTGCAATGGAGACACTGATCTTTCTCCACTGTGAACTTCTTCTGCTGAGGCTGATGGGGACCTTTTCCCTTTGAGGAGGAGGAGTTAGGATTTAAGTTCTTTTTCTTGTTATCCTTCACATAGTTGATGTGACCACCATGTGAAGCCTTTATCCTCTCCTCCTCTTGCACACACATAGCAATGAGCTTCTCTAAATCCCATTTCTCGGGCTGTATGTTGTAGTTCACAACAAAGGTGTCAAATTCCTTTGGCAAGGAAGCAAAAATCAGATGGATAAGGAACTCATCCTTGAGAGCCAGATCCATTGGTTTGAGCTTGGATGCCAAATTGCTCATCCTTAGTATGTGCTCTCTTATGCCACTGCCGCCACCAGAGTACCTTTCTGTCACTAGCTGTTTTATCAGCTGGGTTGCATATGTCTTTGAAGAGCCAGTGAACTGACTCTTTATTCTGTCAAGGTACTCTGTGACCGTGTCACACTCTGGAATTGAGCCCACTATTGCAGGCTCAATTGTATTCTTTATCACAGCCAAACATTTCTTGTTGGCAGTGACCCACTTTTTATGATCAAGGTCATATGACATCTTTATGGGAGCAAAGTCCCTCTCTCTGGTCTGCCAAGTAGCATCAGCCTCATTAGCCTCCCTCACCGGTGCCACAGGTTCAATGGGACACGGTGTGGTGACTACCCAGTCCACCTCGCCCAAAATAAAGGCCAGGTCAAGCTTTCTTTTCCATTCATTGTAGTTGTCTCCTTTGAGGGTAGGAATATCTTTAATGCAACCCATCAAGGAGTATCCTGCTGGAAACACAATTCATATAATGTGAGAACATTTAAATACAGCAATAAATGTATGCCTCAATTCCAACGTTGGTCAAAATTAAAACATACAAGTTCATACATTAAATCTACATCACCGTTGGGCAGAAATAGAATTAATGCGTGACAAAATTCATAAATATCATCATAATATTGCCATTAATCAACGTTGGTCAGAATAATAACAATATTATAATAAACTGTAAATTCATCCATTTTCAAAATTAAATTCTCCCGTTGGTTCGAAATTAATAATGAAAACATTAACTTTAAATACGCAGTGGAAACATTAATAAAACTTTAAATTCTATTTTTCCAGAAGCACTTTATTAACTTTATTGTTTTCTGGGCAAAAATATCGTTGGATAGTTCTTGCACAGAAATCTGTATCAAATTACAATCGAAATGCATCAAAAATCATTCAAAACAATTAAATAGGCATCCAAAATTGCTTCTGGAAAAAAGAAAAAGAAAAAATATCAACTTTCTGTATTGCATCGGCCCAGCAAGGAGCGACCCACGGCCCGCTTCACGCGCGCGCGCTGGCGCTCCCGCGCCCAGGCCGCAACCTGGGCCTGGGCCGGGAAATCGGCCTGGCGCCTACGCCCGCCTGGGCCGATTCTTGGCCCGGTCGTCCACCGCCGTTGATTTAGATCGGACGTCCGCCCGTGGCTTTCGCGGGAACAAAACCGGACGACGGCGGCTCTCCAAAACCCTAACTCACTTTCCCTTCTTTCTTTCCCCGGCCGCTTTCTTCTCCGCGCCGCGCGCAGCAGCAGCCGGCGAACGGCCGCCCGAGGAGTCTCGGCGAGGGTGACCGAGTCGGCGCCGTCCCGGAGCCCCTGGCCGGCGCGCGCGCTCCCTTTGGTCGAGCGCGCGGCCGTCTAGTGGCTTTTGGGTGGTGCCCTGTCACGCGCGCCCGGCATGGCCGGCCACGGTGCTTGCTACCCGCGCTCCGGTGAGGCGCTGCTTGGGTACTGTCCCGCGCGATGGCGGTAGATCTGGTGGCCAGGTGAGTTCCCAGCCCCGACCGAAACATTGTTAGGGTTAGGGTTCGGTTCTTTGCGGACTTAGCCGTAATTTATTCCTCTTTTCATCTTTCCCACTCTAGATCCACGATCTAGTTGGCTCCGGTACCATTGTTGTCACCGTAACACTCTGTGGATCGATCTAGGGCATAGATCTAGGCGGGATCTGGCTTAACACGGTGAACAGAGAGAAGTGGAGAGAGAGAGAGGGAGAGAGAAGAGAGTAAAACCTGAGCCCTCAGAGGGAGTAGAGGATCCGGAGGCCGCCATCACGTTCGTCGGTGTAGATCTGCGCACGGGCAGCGTCGGTCGGGGAAGAGGTGGGTGCAGTGGAGACCGGTGGCGCAGTGCAGTGGCGGCGGTGATGTCCGTGGTGGGGATTTCCCGTCGCTGGCTGCACCCCTCACTTAGATCGGGTATTAGGGTTAGGACTGTAGGTGGGGAAAGTGGCGGCGGCGAACCTCGTCATGCGTGCCCCGGCCCCCCACCTCTCCTTTTACATGCGCAATGCGACGGGGGCCCGCCAGCCATGGATGGGCTGGGCGCCCCCGATCAGGGCGCGAGGTCAAGGCCCAAATGGCCGTTGGGCCACGGGCGGACGTCCGATCTAAATCAACGGCGGTGGACGACCGGGCCAAGAATCGGCCC
This sequence comes from Tripidium arundinaceum, assembly GCA_030439765.1. Classification (NCBI taxonomy): domain Eukaryota; kingdom Viridiplantae; phylum Streptophyta; class Magnoliopsida; order Poales; family Poaceae; genus Tripidium; species Tripidium arundinaceum. The sequence continues at coordinate 10,330 of JAHUYU010000758.1, read as the reverse complement.
AGGCGGGCGTAGGCGCCAGGCCGATTTCCCGGCCCAGGCCCAGGTTGCGGCCTGGGCGCGGGAGCGCCAGCGCGCGCGCGTGAAGCGGGCCGTGGGCCGCTCCTTGCTGGGCCGATGCAATACAGAAAGTTGATATTTTTTCTTTTTCTTTTTTCCAGAAGCAATTTTGGATGCCTATTTAATTGTTTTGAATGATTTTTGATGCATTTCGATTGTAATTTGATACAGATTTCTGTGCAAGAACTATCCAACGATATTTTTGCCCAGAAAACAATAAAGTTAATAAAGTGCTTCTGGAAAAATAGAATTTAAAGTTTTATTAATGTTTCCACTGCGTATTTAAAGTTAATGTTTTCATTATATTTCGAACCAACGGGAGAATTTAATTTTGAAAATGGATGAATTTACAGTTTATTATAATATTGTTATTATTCTGACCAACGTTGATTAATGGCAATATTATGATGATATTTATGAATTTTGTCACGCATTAATTCTATTTCTGCCCAACGGTGATGTAGATTTAATGTATGAACTTGTATGTTTTAATTTTGACCAACGTTGGAATTGAGGCATACATTTATTGCTGTATTTAAATGTTCTCACATTATATGAATTGTGTTTCCAGCAGGATACTCCTTGATGGGTTGCATTAAAGATATTCCTACCCTCAAAGGAGACAACTACAATGAATGGAAAAGAAAGCTTGACCTGGCCTTTATTTTGGGCGAGGTGGACTGGGTAGTCACCACACCGTGTCCCATTGAACCTGTGGCACCGGTGAGGGAGGCTAATGAGGCTGATGCTGCTTGGCAGACCAGAGAGAGGGACTTTGCTCCCATAAAGATGTCATATGACCTTGAGCATAAAAGTGGGTCACTGCCAACAAGAAGTGTTTGGCAGTGATAAAGAATATGATTGAGCCTGCTATAGTGGGCTCAATTCCAGAGTGTGACACGGTCACAGAGTACCTTGATAGAATAAAGAGTCAGTTCACTGGCTCTTCAAAGACATATGCAACCCAGCTGATAAAACAGCTGGTGACAGAGAGGTACTCTGGTGGCGGCAGTGGCATAAGAGAGCACATACTAAGGATGAGCAACTTGGCATCCAAGCTCAAACCAATGGATCTGGCTCTCAAGGATGAGTTCCTTATCCATCTGATTTTTGCTTCCTTGCCAAAGGAATTTGACACCTTTGTTGTGAACTACAACATACAGCCCGAGAAATGGGATTTAGAGAAGCTCATTGCTATGTGTGTGCAAGAGGAGGAGAGGATAAAGGCTTCACATGGTGGTCACATCAACTATGTGAAGGATAACAAGAAAAAGAACTCAAATGCTAACACCTCCTCCTCAAAGGGAAAAGGTCCCCATCAGCCTCAGCAGAAGAAGTTTACAGTGGAGAAGGATCAGTGTCTCCATTGCAAGAAGACCGGGCATTACAAGAAAGATTGTCCTGACTTCTTGAAGATGATCATGGCAAAGAAATGTGAGAACATTATTACCTTTATAGATGAATCCCTATATGTAAAATATTCAAAATCTACTTGGTGGATTGACTCAGGAGCAACTGTTCATGTTGCTAATTCTTTACAGGGATTCCGTTCGACGAGGACTATGCAAAGAAGAGAAAGATGCATTAAAGTTGCAAATGGAGTCCAAGCAGATGTTGAAGCCGTTGGCGACCTTTCACTAGAGCTTGCTGATGGCTTCGTGCTTTTACTTAGAGATGTTTTATATGTTCCTTCTTTGCAAAGAAACTTGATTAGTGTTTCATGTTTGGATAATGATGGTTATGATTGCCATTTTGGAAATGGCAAATGTAAGATAACATTCAATAATGCATGTGTTGGTATTGTTATCTTACAAAATGAGCTTTATTTATTATCACTACGTGATGATGTGAATGTTGTATGTGATAATGGGAACATTGTGTGTGACAATGTGAATGAATCCTCGTCTACGGATGTAAACAAGAAACGAAAGAGAACTCACGATGCGTCGTCGAAATTATGGCACTGTCGTTTAGGCCATATTTCGAGGGGGAGAATAGAGAGACTAGTTAAGAATGATATTCTTCCTTCATTAGAGTTCTCAGACTTAGAACAATGCAGAGAGTGCATAAAAGGAAAATATGTAAAGAAAATCAAAAAGGACGCTAAACGAAGCACAGGAATTCTACAGATAATCCACACAGATATCTGTGGTCCTTTTCCTGTCAAAAGTGTGGATGGTTATGATTCGTTCATAACATTCACAGATGATTACTCCCGTCATGGCTACATTTATCCAATCAAAGAAAGAACAGAAGCATTGGATAAATTTAAGATATTTAAGGCAGAAGTTGAAAACCAACACAATTTAAAGATCAAGATAGTCAAGTCTGACCGTGGCGGGGAGTACTATGGTCGACATACCCCATATGGCCAAGTTCCTGGACCTTTTGCAAGGTTCCTACAGGAGAATGGCATAGTAGCCCAGTATTCAACGCCGGGCGAGCCTCAGCAGAATGGAGTAGCTGAAAGGCGTAACCGTACCCTGATGGATATGGTGCGTAGTATGATAAGTTACTCCACCTTACCAGTGAGTCTGTGGATGGAGGCGTTAAAAACCGCCATCCATATTCTCAACAGAGTACCAAGTAAGTCGGTGCCCAAAACACCGTATGAGTTGTGGACAGGAAGAGTACCCTCACTGAATCACTTACGTGTGTGGGGGAGCCCTGCTGAGGCAAAAGTATTTAACCCAAACATAGGGAAATTAGATCCCAGAACAGTGAGTTGCCATTTCATTGGCTACCCTGAAAAGTCAAAAGGTTTTCGTTTCTACTGCCCAGATAGACATACAAAATTTGTAGAAACGAGACATGCTGTCTTTTTAGAGGATGAAATGATGAGGGGGAGCATGGCAGCTCGGAAGATTGATCTTGAGGAGAAGCGGGTGTGTGTGCCCACTCCAATGATTCAAGAACCATTCTTCGAGTTACCTGTTGTTGCTGCACCCACAATGCAAGACACTGTAGTGCAAGCACCTGTTGTTATTCCTCCTGTGACAACAATGAATGAACATGTGGAACCTGTCCCTCAGGAGCCTATAGAACCTTTTGCCACAGATGAGGGGGAGCAACAACAGCCTCAAACAGAAGATGTGCCAAATATGGAGGCCCCGAGAAGGTCTCAAAGAGTTAGAAGATCAGCTATACCTGATGATTATGAAGTGTATAACACTGAAGAATTTCAAATGGAGGGTGATCCCACTTCGTTTGAAGAAGCCATGAGAAGCGATAATTCATCAAAGTGGCTTGAGGCCATGGAAGATGAAATAAAGTCAATGAGTGCCAACAAAGTTTGGGACTTAGAACCTATTCCTAAAGGAGCCAAGACAGTAGGCTGTAAATGGGTCTACAAGACAAAACGTGACTCCCAAGGGAATATTGAAAGGTTTAAAGCGCGACTTGTGGCAAAAGGTTTTACGCAAAGAGAAGGGATTGATTACAATGAGACGTTTTCTCCAGTCTCATGTAAGGATTCCTTCATAATCATAATGGCATTAGTGGCACACTATGATTTAGAGTTACATCAGATGGATGTAAAAACGGCATTCCTAAATGGGGATCTGGAGGAAAATGTTTACATGGCACAACCAAAAGGTTTTGTCGTGGAAGGAAAAGAACGAATGGGATGCCGCTTAAAGAAATCGATTTATGGGTTAAAGCAAGCTTCAAGACAGTGGTACTTGAAGTTTGACAAAACAATAAGGAATTTTGGGTTTAAAGAAAATGTTGAGGATAATTGTGTTTATGCAAAGTTTAAGAATGGAAGGTATATCTTCTTAATCCTGTATGTAGATGATATCTTACTTGCTAGTAGTGATGTCGGTTTACTACTGGAGACAAAGAAGTTTTTATCCTCAAAATTTGATATGAAAGATCTTGGTGAAGCTTCATTTGTTTTGGGCATAGAGATTCACCGAGATAGAAGTAAAGGGGTATTAGGACTATCACAAAAGACATACATAGAAAAAGTTCTAAAGAAATTTAGTATGCACAAATGTAGTCCGTCACCTGCTCCAATAGTCAAGGGCGACAGATATGGGGATCATCAATGCCCCAAGAATCAGTATGAGCTCAATCAAATGAAAGCGGTTCCATATGCTTCGGCTGTCGGAAGCCTACAGTACGCACAAGTGTGTACGCGCCCTGACCTAGCTTTTGTTACCGGGTTGCTTGGCAGATTCCAAAGTAATCCAGGGATAGAACACTGGAAATTGGTAAAGAAAGTCTTGCGATATTTGCAAGGTGCAAAAGACCTCATGTTGACATATAGAAAATCTGATTCTCTCCAAATAGTCGGATACTCAGATTCTGATTATGCGGGAGATGATAGAAAATCCACATCAGGATATGTGTTCACTCTCGCGGGAGGAGCGATATCGTGGAAAAGCTCAAAGCAAACCGTCACTACATCGTCCACAATGTATGCCGAGTTTGTAGCATGTTTTGAGGCATCAGGGCAGGTGAACTGGCTAAAGAAGTTCCTACCCGGTTTGAAGGTGGTTGACAATATCCATCAACCACTAAAGTTATACTGCAATAACTATCCAGCAGTACAGTATGCTCACAACAATAAGTCAAGTGGTGCTGCCAAACACATTGACATAAAGTATTATGTTGTGAAGGATAAAGTCCGGGATCATGTTATAAATCTAGAGCATATAAGTACGAAAAAGATGCTCGCGGATCCGCTTACAAAAGGCTTACCACCCAACGTGTTCAGAGAACATGTAGCCGGCATGGGTTTAAGGGAAAGCCTATGACTCCTGGACTATAATAAAGGGCCCGAAAGTTAAAGTAACTGTTTCAGATCAGAGATGTGTATTATAGCTGTGAAATCTATCGGCAATTGACCGTGACGATGAAGCATGCTCTATGCGCTTATCTGTGATGGAACGAGTAAAGTGAAAAGTATTGAAGTAAAAGTTTAAAGGTTAAAGTAACGTTGAGATCAAGGGGGAGAATGTTAGTTTGATCTCCTAACTAAGTGGCCCAACGGCCATTTGGGCCTTGACCTCGCACCCTGATCGGGGGCGCCCAGCCCATCCATGGCTGGCGGGCCCCCGTCGCACTGCGCATATAAACAGAGGTGGGGGCCGGGGCACTCGGTACGAGGTTCACCGCAGCCGCCAGCTTCCCCACCTACAACCCTAATTCCGATCTGAGTGAGGGGCGCAGGAGCGACGGGAAGCACCTCCGCCGCTGGGACTACGCCGCCTCGACGTCCGCACCGCCGCCGTGGACATCGCTGCATCACCTTCTTCCCCAACCGTCGCTGCCCGTGCGCAGATCACACCGACGAACGACATGGCCGGCTCCAGCTCATCTACCCCGTCTGACAGCCCAGGTTCTACCCTCCTTCCTCTTCCTCTTGGACCGTGGCCCGTCATTGGCTTTGAGCTAGACGCGGCCCGGGCTACTGCTCTCTTCTTCGTTAGTACTGGCTGGCACAGGCTGATCGATGACACTCCCCCCTTCTTCAGTACTGGCATGCCCCCATGCCGAGGCTGTTGGATTAACGGGATCGTCTAGGTGTAGATCTAGGTAGGCGCAAACTTGTAGTTCATGCATGGCGACAGAGAGATGGAGAGGGAGAGGAAGGAGGGTAGAACCTGGGCTGTCAGACGGGGTAGATGAGCTGGAGCCGGCCATGTCGTTCGTCGGTGTGATCTGCGCACGGGCAGCGACGGTTGGGGAAGAAGGTGATGCAGCGATGTCCACGGCGGCGGTGCGGACGTCGAGGCGGCGTAGTCCCAGCGGCGGAGGTGCTTCCCGTCGCTCCTGCGCCCCTCACTCAGATCGGAATTAGGGTTGTAGGTGGGGAAGCTGGCGGCTGCGGTGAACCTCGTACCGAGTGCCCCGGCCCCCACCTCTGTTTATATGCGCAGTGCGACGGGGGCCCGCCAGCCATGGATGGGCTGGGCGCCCCCGATCAGGGTGCGAGGTCAAGGCCCAAATGGCCGTTGGGCCACTTAGTTAGGAGATCAAACTAACATTCTCCCCCTTGATCTCAACGTTACTTTAACCTTTAAACTTTTACTTCAATACTTTTCACTTTACTCGTTCCATCACAGATAAGCGCATAGAGCATGCTTCATCGTCACGGTCAATTGCCGATAGATTTCACAGCTATAATACACATCTCTGATCTGAAACAGTTACTTTAACTTTCGGGCCCTTTATTATAGTCCAGGAGTCATAGGCTTTCCCTTAAACCCATGCCGGCTACATGTTCTCTGAACACGTTGGGTGGTAAGCCTTTTGTAAGCGGATCCGCGAGCATCTTTTTCGTACTTATATGCTCTAGATTTATAACATGATCCCGGACTTTATCCTTCACAACATAATACTTTATGTCAATGTGTTTGGCAGCACCACTTGACTTATTGTTGTGAGCATACTGTACTGCTGGATAGTTATTGCAGTATAACTTTAGTGGTTGATGGATATTGTCAACCACCTTCAAACCGGGTAGGAACTTCTTTAGCCAGTTCACCTGCCCTGATGCCTCAAAACATGCTACAAACTCGGCATACATTGTGGACGATGTAGTGACGGTTTGCTTTGAGCTTTTCCACGATATCGCTCCTCCCGCGAGAGTGAACACATATCCTGATGTGGATTTTCTATCATCTCCCGCATAATCAGAATCTGAGTATCCGACTATTTGGAGAGAATCAGATTTTCTATATGTCAACATGAGGTCTTTTGCACCTTGCAAATATCGCAAGACTTTCTTTACCAATTTCCAGTGTTCTATCCCTGGATTACTTTGGAATCTGCCAAGCAACCCGGTAACAAAAGCTAGGTCAGGGCGCGTACACACTTGTGCGTACTGTAGGCTTCCGACAGCCGAAGCATATGGAACCGCTTTCATTTGATTGAGCTCATACTGATTCTTGGGGCATTGATGATCCCCATATCTGTCGCCCTTGACTATTGGAGCAGGTGACGGACTACATTTGTGCATACTAAATTTCTTTAGAACTTTTTCTATGTATGTCTTTTGTGATAGTCCTAATACCCCTTTACTTCTATCTCGGTGAATCTCTATGCCCAAAACAAATGAAGCTTCACCAAGATCTTTCATATCAAATTTTGAGGATAAAAACTTCTTTGTCTCCAGTAGTAAACCGACATCACTACTAGCAAGTAAGATATCATCTACATACAGGATTAAGAAGATATACCTTCCATTCTTAAACTTTGCATAAACACAATTATCCTCAACATTTTCTTTAAACCCAAAATTCCTTATTGTTTTGTCAAACTTCAAGTACCACTGTCTTGAAGCTTGCTTTAACCCATAAATCGATTTCTTTAAGCGGCATCCCATTCGTTCTTTTCCTTCCACGACAAAACCTTTTGGTTGTGCCATGTAAACATTTTCCTCCAGATCCCCATTTAGGAATGCCGTTTTTACATCCATCTGATGTAACTCTAAATCATAGTGTGCCACTAATGCCATTATGATTATGAAGGAATCCTTACATGAGACTGGAGAAAACGTCTCATTGTAATCAATCCCTTCTCTTTGCGTAAAACCTTTTGCCACAAGTCGCGCTTTAAACCTTTCAATATTCCCTTGGGAGTCACGTTTTGTCTTGTAGACCCATTTACAGCCTACTGTCTTGGCTCCTTTAGGAATAGGTTCTAAGTCCCAAACTTTGTTGGCACTCATTGACTTTATTTCATCTTCCATGGCCTCAAGCCACTTTGATGAATTATCGCTTCTCATGGCTTCTTCAAACGAAGTGGGATCACCCTCCATTTGAAATTCTTCAGTGTTATACACTTCATAATCATCAGGTATAGCTGATCTTCTAACTCTTTGAGACCTTCTCGGGGCCTCCATATTTGGCACATCTTCTGTTTGAGGCTGTTGTTGCTCCCCCTCATCTGTGGCAAAAGGTTCTATAGGCTCCTGAGGGACAGGTTCCACATGTTCATTCATTGTTGTCACAGGAGGAATAACAACAGGTGCTTGCACTACAGTGTCTTGCATTGTGGGTGCAGCAACAACAGGTAACTCGAAGAATGGTTCTTGAATCATTGGAGTGGGCACACACACCCGCTTCTCCTCAAGATCAATCTTCCGAGCTGCCATGCTCCCCCTCATCATTTCATCCTCTAAAAAGACAGCATGTCTCGTTTCTACAAATTTTGTATGTCTATCTGGGCAGTAGAAACGAAAACCTTTTGACTTTTCAGGGTAGCCAATGAAATGGCAACTCACTGTTCTGGGATCTAATTTCCCTATGTTTGGGTTAAATACTTTTGCCTCAGCAGGGCTCCCCCACACACGTAAGTGATTCAGTGAGGGTACTCTTCCTGTCCACAACTCATACGGTGTTTTGGGCACCGACTTACTTGGTACTCTGTTGAGAATATGGATGGCGGTTTTTAACGCCTCCATCCACAGACTCACTGGTAAGGTGGAGTAACTTATCATACTACGCACCATATCCATCAGGGTACGGTTACGCCTTTCAGCTACTCCATTCTGCTGAGGCTCGCCCGGCGTTGAATACTGGGCTACTATGCCATTCTCCTGTAGGAACCTTGCAAAAGGTCCAGGAACTTGGCCATATGGGGTATGTCGACCATAGTACTCCCCGCCACGGTCAGACTTGACTATCTTGATCTTTAAATTGTGTTGGTTTTCAACTTCTGCCTTAAATATCTTAAATTTATCCAATGCTTCTGTTCTTTCTTTGATTGGATAAATGTAGCCATGACGGGAGTAATCATCTGTGAATGTTATGAACGAATCATAACCATCCACACTTTTGACAGGAAAAGGACCACAGATATCTGTGTGGATTATCTGTAGAATTCCTGTGCTTCGTTTAGCGTCCTTTTTGATTTTCTTTACATATTTTCCTTTTATGCACTCTCTGCATTGTTCTAAGTCTGAGAACTCTAATGAAGGAAGAATATCATTCTTAACTAGTCTCTCTATTCTCCCCCTCGAAATATGGCCTAAACGACAGTGCCATAATTTCGACGACGCATCGTGAGTTCTCTTTCGTTTCTTGTTTACATCCGTAGACGAGGATTCATTCACATTGTCACACACAATGTTCCCATTATCACATACAACATTCACATCATCACGTAGTGATAATAAATAAAGCTCATTTTGTAAGATAACAATACCAACACATGCATTATTGAATGTTATCTTACATTTGCCATTTCCAAAATGGCAATCATAACCATCATTATCCAAACATGAAACACTAATCAAGTTTCTTTGCAAAGAAGGAACATATAAAACATCTCTAAGTAAAAGCACGAAGCCATCAGCAAGCTCTAGTGAAAGGTCGCCAACGGCTTCAACATCTGCTTGGACTCCATTTGCAACTTTAATGCATCTTTCTCTTCTTTGCATAGTCCTCGTCGAACGGAATCCCTGTAAAGAATTAGCAACATGAACAGTTGCTCCTGAGTCAATCCACCAAGTAGATTTTGAATATTTTACATATAGGGATTCATCTATAAAGGTAATAATGTTCTCACATTTCTTTGCCATGATCATCTTCAAGAAGTCAGGACAATCTTTCTTGTAATGCCCGGTCTTCTTGCAATGGAGACACTGATCCTTCTCCACTGTAAACTTCTTCTGCTGAGGCTGATGGGGACCTTTTCCCTTTGAGGAGGAGGTGTTAGCATTTGAGTTCTTTTTCTTGTTATCCTTCACATAGTTGATGTGACCACCATGTGAAGCCTTTATCCTCTCCTCCTCTTGCACACACATAGCAATGAGCTTCTCTAAATCCCATTTCTCGGGCTGTATGTTGTAGTTCACAACAAAGGTGTCAAATTCCTTTGGCAAGGAAGCAAAAATCAGATGGATAAGGAACTCATCCTTGAGAGCCAGATCCATTGGTTTGAGCTTGGATGCCAAGTTGCTCATCCTTAGTATGTGCTCTCTTATGCCACTGCCGCCACCAGAGTACCTCTCTGTCACCAGCTGTTTTATCAGCTGGGTTGCATATGTCTTTGAAGAGCCAGTGAACTGACTCTTTATTCTATCAAGGTACTCTGTGACCGTGTCACACTCTGGAATTGAGCCCACTATAGCAGGCTCAATCATATTCTTTATCACTGCCAAACACTTCTTGTTGGCAGTGACCCACTTTTTATGCTCAAGGTCATATGACATCTTTATGGGAGCAAAGTCCCTCTCTCTGGTCTGCCAAGCAGCATCAGCCTCATTAGCCTCCCTCACCGGTGCCACAGGCTCAATGGGACACGGTGTGGTGACTACCCT
>JAHUYU010003242.1:0-17794 GCA_030439765.1 Tripidium arundinaceum | reverse complement strand
CAAAAGGGAAAAGTCGGTGTGAACTGTATCCACAAGTATGGTCTAAACAATTCCATTTGGAGACAAAAAAAAAACAAACAAAAAAGTAGGAGTATGACATTGTTGGGGAGCAAACAATAGCTGGGGACGCAAAGTATCTCCTACGTCGTCTCCCTGACTCGCTGTTCTGTGGCGGTGACTAGGGTTTGACGGGAGTTGCCGAGGAATTCTGCCTTCCTCACGTTCGGTGGAGTCCATCCTCCCCCCGCCTGGGTTTCAGGATACCGTGAACTACTACAGTCGGAGGTTTGAGGGTTTTGCCAAAGTTTCTTTCGGTCTCTGCAGTTCCATCTAGGGTTTTCGAGTTTCTGGCTTCCTCTGCGACGGGGGTGATCAAGGGGATCCTTGGTGATCTTTCCCACTTGAAGTTGCTCGTGGTGTCGGTCTTACGACCCCAGCTGTGGAGATGGAGACGGGCGAGGGTTCTCGCGCACATCGTGACTTTATGGAGGCGGGCGGTGCAATGGATGAGGAGTTGATTGAGGACTAGGGCTTGTTGTCAGAGGAGGAGGATGACGATACTGTGCCGATCATGCTAGACTTTGACGCGAAGGATGCATCGGATTCTCTCCAGTTTGTGATTATTGGTCGGTTCTACACCGTACGTGGTTATAGTTTCATGAGTTTGTTCAAAGCCATGAAGTGTGCTTGGAGATTAAACTATAGTCTTGAAGTTAAGAGGTTGAAGGACAATCGGTTTCTAATTGAGTTGAGGACGGAGATTGAGAAGAAGTATGTGCTGCAGGGAGGACCATGGATCTATCGTAGTGATCCTCTTCTAGTCGCTGATTATGATGGTAAGCTTCGCCCTCGGAAGTAGTTCTTAATTCATTACCAGTGTGGGTGCGCATCGTTGATATGCCTCTTAATATTATGAACGAGAGGACGGGCCAGGTTCTAGGGAGCAATTTTGGGCAAAGTTGTGATGGTGGGCAAAGGTCGGTTTTGGGATGACTTTTTGCGCATTAGAGTTGTGATGCCGGTGGATAAGCCACTGACAAGATGGCTTAAAGTGAAAGATGAGAAGACTGGAGAGATTCTTCGTCTCCATGTAAAATATGAAAGGATTCCAAAGTTTTGCAGATATTGTGGACATATGGGGCACATTGAGAAGGATTGTTTGCTGCCAAAGTGATCAGAAAGTGAGATTTAGGGTGCATCTTCGTGCCTCTCTAGAGAAGAAGTTTGTGGGGCCTCCCTTGGAGCGGCAAGATGCACTGGCCAAACGGCCTCTGAATTTTGATGACCCGAGAGATGAGAGGAGGAAGGGTGACAACGATAGCAAGGGAAGGGATGATTCTAAAGATCAGGAGTGATGTGGTACAGGTAAACCTGCACAGCCGGCTACTTCTGTGAATGGTGGCCAGATGTGTTCTGATGCGGCTAGTGACATAGCATGGAAAGTGCTAACTCTCGGGGTTCAGGATTCCCAGCCAGTGGATCCTCCCCTAGTGTTTCATGGTGCTAGTTTGCTGACAGTGGTGAACGAAAGGCATGGTGAGGAAGTAGGTGACAATGGCCTTGCGCCTCAGCCATCGGTCCAATCTGTGTTACATGAGGCGGTGACAGAAGTGGTGCATGGAGTGGCGCGAGAATGGGATGATCAGTTCGTTGATTCAAAGAGAGCAAGAGTTACTAGGAAATTCAAGTCCAAGTACTGCAGTCCATCCGACATTATACATATGTCGGTGGGTGAAGTTAACATGCAGGTTGCGGGTTTGGGCTCTGTTTCAGTGGAAGTTAGAAAAGTTCGACATGAGTTCCCTGCTATGTCCGAAGGTGAAGCTGCTAGGCTTGTTGCTATTTGTCATGGTGGTAATCTAGAGCCAGAGCTTCACAATATTGTTCAGCAAAATGCTGCGACCGTGAGAAATAATTTGGGTCTCCTTGGCAAGCGCCGTGATGTGGAGATTAATGTGTCAGATCAAGACCTCGATGCTAATTCTTACGTTGAGGAAGGTGCTAGCAAATGCAGTGTTGGCGGTCCTTATCGACCAAATCTGGCCACCAAATAAGATACAAAAAGGAGAAGACTAACATATCTTATACACATATGTTATTTATATTGACATATTTCCACATGTATTGGAAGATTAGTGTTTTGCAGGACACAAACATGGAAATAGTGGATAATATAGTCAAAAGGCACAACTGAGCAAAGCGTAAAGAAGATTTGCACAAAGGATCAGAAGAGAGGCCCACTTACCTGGCCAACCTGGGCACCAAACTGGCGGGGAAGCACTCTAGGCCTAGCCAGAGGCCCGCCAGCCAAAGGCGGTGGCAAGACAGGCCAACCCAGGTGCGGCCGCACCACCAGGGGTGCGGCCGCACCCCCCATGCCGCCTCTCGGGCCCACCTTTGGCGAGGCGGTGCCATTACTGCTCCTGAGGATGGTGCGGGTGGAATCTCCATGGAATATGCGCTGCAACCACCTCTAGGAGTAGTATAAGTAGAGGGGGAGAGCCCCCTCTCTCACACACACCTCACTCAAGAGCCTCTCTCACTCCACTTGTATTCTTTTTACATTTCTTAGTAGTTAGAGCTAGGAGAAGCTACCTTGGAGAGCTTGAGCAACTTGAGTCTTTTGGTATGAATAATATCAATAGTTTCCTTTTGTACTTGCTCTCATATTATCGATATAGCTATGCTTATGAAATAGAGCTAAGTTCCTATGTTATTAGTTTAGCATATAGAACTTTATGCTTAATCTTTCATACAACATATATGATTAGACTAAGAGCTAAGTTGAGGTGGTGAGTTTCACTTTAAGTTAGTCTTGTTCATTATTTACTTGCGGGTTCGTCGTTCGTCCTTGAGACGAATACTCTAGTAGAGGGCCCTGATGAAGACGGATAACCCTGCGCGACGCTAGAGTAGTAGTCGATAGCGTAGACGTGGTGTCTAGGCTAGAGGCTACCTTCGTTTGCCTTGTGCCCCACGGTTGAGGGGTAGGCGGCAAGTGGTGACAGCCCTATCCATCCCTTGTAATCCCCCATGTTCTGATGGGTTTAGGAGTTACATGATTAATAAGTCTGTTGTCAGGTTTTGATTGCATTCTGTGCAGACCTGAAAGATTGGCATGTTTGGTTATTGTTGGCGGTTACTAATGACCTATTTCATACCGACAACTTGTATTAAAAATAGAGAAAAACACATATTTTACATGCATATGTGTTTGATATTCACCTAGTTCCACATGTATTGGAAGATTTCTGTTTTGCAGGACTTAAGTGTGGAATTAGTGTAAAACTTGGGAAAATACGCAATCAACAAAGCGTATTCGTGCGGCCTAAGTTGGAGAATGTGAAGAAGGCCAAATCCACGACGCGAACCAGGGCCAATAACCAACATAGAAGTGATCCAGACCTATCAGGGAGCCCACCAGATAAAGTCTATGGCGAGAGACGGCAGTCAGGGTGCGGCCGACCCCCTGGTGCGGCCGGCCCCCTGGTGGCGCATCTCGGGCCCATCTTTCACATGGCGGTTCCTATGGCGGTGCTAATGACGGTTCCATAGGTTACCAAGATTATACGTCCACAAACCGTCCTTTAGGCACTATAAAAAGCAGCCTTGTTCTCCTCTGTAATAAAGTTTCACACAAGTTACACACTATCAGGCAATACAACTCCAGAGCTCTCTAGTTTTAGTTTATCATTTTAGTTTTAGTTTAGATCTAGAGCAGAGCTTCAAGTTGTAAAGAGGAGAAGAACATTTTGGCTGATCTTGGTATGAATAAATCTAGTTCTAGTTCCATCTTGTTCTTGTTCTCTACTTATATTTATAGTATTGTTCTTGAATTAGAGCCTAGTTCTTCATTCATGTTCTTTGTATTAGAACTAGTTCTTAGTTCGAGTATCTTGATCATGATGATTAGAACTTTGATCTTAATTAAACATATAATTAGTGTGATCATGTTTAGACTAATGTCTAGATGGTGGTTTATCAAGTCTTCGGATTCGCATATGTTCTGTGCCTGTTGATCCGTAGGGTCGGGGTCCTGGGGGAGCATATGTGGTTTTCGTGTATGCAAGTGTGGTACTTGGATACAAGGGAACGGGTAATTGCAGTTCGTACTCCATAGTAGTGGGGTAGGCGGCAGGTGGTGACAGCCCTGTCCGTCCCTAGTATTCCCCCACGTTCGGGTATGGTGTAGGAGTCTAAAGCGATGCGGGGAGCTGGCAGACCAGACCTTAGGCATTCTCCCGATCCATCTAAATGTGAATCTGACCATATTTATATTGATTGTGTGACTTGCTAGAATTCTTGACAATGACTATAATAGATTGTTCTAGTTAGGATTATTCTTTTATTCTTTATTCTTTTATTTAATTGTCTTCATTTATCTCGGATAGAGATGCTCATATTCTTTATTCTTTTATTTAATTGTCTTCATTTATCTCGGATAGAGATGCTCATATTCTTTATTCTTTTATTTAATTGTCTTCATTTATCTCGGATAGAGATGCTCATATATGCCTGTGTGAACTTCACTATCCTTCATATTATCAATGCTTTACTTACCCCTGATGAACAATTGGTTATTATGCTATATTATTAACATTGAGCTATCCAATATCCATGATTAGCTATTGCCTTCCCATGGGAAAATATAAATAACAATACCCTGAATACTCTGGGTGAAATGCTACAATGATGGATCTGTGTGCTTGCGGATTGAATAGAGCCTGAACTATCAGTGTATTTGTTAACATTATTATCTATGAATGGCTGAAATGCTACATTCATAGCGATGATGTTAAGAAATACCAACAAGTATTTTTAGCACCGTTGCCGAGGATGGGTCCTATCTCTATTCTTGGTGATGACGCTAAGAAATACCAACAGTTATATTAACATGTGAATTAGCTTTTGATATGAATAACAATGTTGTAGGCCATTTCATTAGCTTTCCAGAAAGTCTAGGATCACCTCCATTGGATGTCTAGATCTTCAGTTATGGTGAAAACAATTGACTGCTATGCTGATGTCTAGATTCTGTGCATGTGCTTAAGTTGAATGCTTTGGTGTGATGCATCTCATGATACCATTATTCGCATTCATACATTTACATTGTGCACATGAGTATAACTTTTGAATGATGCATTAGGTTGATAGGAGTTGAATGACACCGTTGGTGCATTTCCCTACCTTGTCCACTATATATGAATACATGTACCCTTACTAGATGAGTATGCCGATCTATGCTTAGCCATGCTTAGACCGGTAGAAGTCGGGTGATTTGCAGTCACCTGCGAGATATAGGTGGATACTTGGTCACGGTTGGCTATATTTGCTATCGTGGGAAAATAACCATGTGTTGATAAGGAAATGGAGACTGGGCGGAAATGCGATAGAGAAGCAACAAGGCATGGAGGTCTTGGGTGCCTATCTATTGCCATCTGTGTCGATTAAGGACCGATCGTTGCTCGTCCCTCTTGTCATGTTGAACGCATGCCTCACATTTAGCTGGCCGGATAAGTCGTTCTGACCGCAAAGCCCAACACTATTCAGGCTGGGAGTGGGCTGCAGCGCACCATATTGGTGATGTATGGGGGACGACGGGGGCGTGATGGTGAGACCAAGGGCAGTTGGACTGATTCCTGGCAGTCGGCATCCCCTGGGTAAGGTGGTTCCTGTCCAACCCGCGACGTTACACCTAAATAGTGCCATGGTGACTGAAAGCGACCTTGGCAGGGGAAGCATGGTTTGTGTGAGGAATAAATCACCAGCTGGTTAGGAATCGATTTGAATCGCCATCGCTCCTGGATAGTGAGCACTTGACTCGAGCCACGGCATCGTAGTAATGTTTATGGAACACGAGGATGGTTATGTGAATGATGTTGGAAATGATAAACCGGATATGGTTACTACTGTGATGCTCATTAATCAAGTGATTGATATAGAATAGGTGCAAATCTAGCTATGATAAGCTTCGCCGAAATTGATGCTAAAACTTGACTAAAAGCTTGAAAGTAAGGACTCATGATAGTAATGCTCTTTTTGCAAAGTTATGCTATCCAACCAGCTCCACAAATAAGCCTTGCATATCCTTGAGAGTCTTTTTATTTCCCATGGGAAGGCAATAGCTAATCATGGATATTGGATAGCTCAATGTTAATAATATAGCATAATAACCAATTGTTCATCAGGGGTAAGTAAAGCATTGATAATATGAAGGATAGTGAAGTTCACACAGGCATATATGAGCATCTCTATCCGAGATAAATGAAGACAATTAAATAAAAGAATAAAGAATATGAGCATCTCTATCCGAGATAAATGAAGACAATTAAATAAAAGAATAAAGAATAAAAGAATAATCCTAACTAGAACAATCTATTATAGTCATTGTCAAGAATTCTAGCAAGTCACACAATCAATATAAATATGGTCAGATTCACATTTAGATGGATCGGGAGAATGCCTAAGGTCTGGTCTGCCAGCTCCCCGCATCGCTTTAGACTCCTACACCATACCCGAACGTGGGGGAATACTAGGGACGGACAGGGCTGTCACCACCTGCCGCCTACCCCACTACTATGGAGTACGAACTGCAATTACCCGTTCCCTTGTATCCAAGTACCACACTTGCATACACGAAAACCACATATGCTCCCCCAGGACCCCGACCCTACGGATCAACAGGCACAGAACATATGCGAATCCGAAGACTTGATAAACCACCATCTAGACATTAGTCTAAACATGATCACACTAATTATATGTTTAATTAAGATCAAAGTTCTAATCATCATGATCAAGATACTCGAACTAAGAACTAGTTCTAATACAAAGAACATGAATGAAGAACTAGGCTCTAATTCAAGAACAATACTATAAATATAAGTAGAGAACAAGAACAAGATGGAACTAGAACTAGATTTATTCATACCAAGATCAGCCAAAATGTTCTTCTCCTCTTTACAACTTGAAGCTCTGCTCTAGATCTAAACTAAAACTAAAATGATAAACTAAAACTAGAGAGCTCTGGAGTTGTATTGCCTGATAGTGTGTAACTTGTGTGAAACTTTATTACAGAGGAGAACAAGGCTGCTTTTTATAGTGCCTAAAGGACGGTTTGTGGACGTATAATCTTGGTAACCTATGGAACCGTCATTAGCACCGCCATAGGAACCGCCATGTGAAAGATGGGCCCGAGATGCGCCACCAGGGGGCCGGCCGCACCAGGGGGTCGGCCGCACCCTGACTGCCGTCTCTCGCCATAGACTTTATCTGGTGGGCTCCCTGATAGGTCTGGATCACTTCTATGTTGGTTATTGGCCCTGGTTCGCGTCGTGGATTTGGCCTTCTTCACATTCTCCAACTTAGGCCGCACGAATACGCTTTGTTGATTGCGTATTTTCCCAAGTTTTACACTAATTCCACACTTAAGTCCTGCAAAACAGAAATCTTCCAATACATGTGGAACTAGGTGAATATCAAACACATATGCATGTAAAATATGTGTTTTTCTCTATTTTTAATACAAGTTGTCGGTATGAAATAGGTCATTAGTAACCGCCAACAATAACCAAACATGCCAATCTTTCAGGTCTGCACAGAATGCAATCAAAACCTGACAACAGACTTATTAATCATGTAACTCCTAAACCATCAGAACATGGGGGATTACAAGGGATGGATAGGGCTGTCACCACTTGCCGCCTACCCCTCAACCGTGGGGCACAAGGCAAACGAAGGTAGCCTCTAGCCTAGACACCACGTCTACGCTATCGACTACTACTCTAGCGTCGCGCAGGGTTATCCGTCTTCATCAGGGCCCTCTACTAGAGTATTCGTCTCAAGGACGAACGACGAACCCGCAAGTAAATAATGAACAAGACTAACTTAAAGTGAAACTCACCACCTCAACTTAGCTCTTAGTCTAATCATATATGTTGTATGAAAGATTAAGCATAAAGTTCTATATGCTAAACTAATAACATAGGAACTTAGCTCTATTTCATAAGCATAGCTATATCGATAATATGAGAGCAAGTACAAAAGGAAACTATTGATATTATTCATACCAAAAGACTCAAGTTGCTCAAGCTCTCCAAGGTAGCTTCTCCTAGCTCTAACTACTAAGAAATGTAAAAAGAATACAAGTGGAGTGAGAGAGGCTCTTGAGTGAGGTGTGTGTGAGAGAGGGGGCTCTCCCCCTCTACTTATACTACTCCTAGAGGTGGTTGCAGCGCATATTCCATGGAGATTCCACCCGCACCATCCTCAGGAGCAGTAATGGCACCGCCTCGCCAAAGGTGGGCCCGAGAGGCGGCATGGGGGGTGCGGCCGCACCCCTGGTGGTGCGGCCGCACCTGGGTTGGCCTGTCTTGCCACCGCCTTTGGCTGGCGGGCCTCTGGCTAGGCCTAGAGTGCTTCCCCGCCAGTTTGGTGCCCAGGTTGGCCAGGTAAGTGGGCCTCTCTTCTGATCCTTTGTGCAAATCTTCTTTACGCTTTGCTCAGTTGTGCCTTTTGACTATATTATCCACTATTTCCATGTTTGTGTCCTGCAAAACACTAATCTTCCAATACATGTGGAAATATGTCAATATAAATAACATATGTGTATAAGATATGTTAGTCTTCTCCTTTTTGTATCTTATTTGGTGGCCAGATTTGGTCGATAAGGACCGCCAACACTGCATTTGCTAGCACCTTCCTCAACGTAAGAATTAGCATCGAGGTCTTGATCTGACACATTAATCTCCACATCACGGCGCTTGCCAAGGAGACCCAAATTATTTCTCACGGTCGCAGCATTTTGCTGAACAATATTGTGAAGCTCTGGCTCTAGATTACCACCATGACAAATAGCAACAAGCCTAGCAGCTTCACCTTCGGACATAGCAGGGAACTCATGTCGAACTTTTCTAACTTCCACTGAAACAGAGCCCAAACCCGCAACCTGCATGTTAACTTCACCCACCGACATATGTATAATGTCGGATGGACTGCAGTACTTGGACTTGAATTTCCTAGTAACTCTTGCTCTCTTTGAATCAACGAACTGATCATCCCATTCTCGCGCCACTCCATGCACCACTTCTGTCACCGCCTCATGTAACACAGATTGGACCGATGGCTGAGGCGCAAGGCCATTGTCACCTACTTCCTCACCATGCCTTTCGTTCACCACTGTCAGCAAACTAGCACCATGAAACACTAGGGGAGGATCCACTGGCTGGGAATCCTGAACCCCGAGAGTTAGCACTTTCCATGCTATGTCACTAGCCGCATCAGAACACATCTGGCCACCATTCACAGAAGTAGCCGGCTGTGCAGGTTTACCTGTACCACATCACTCCTGATCTTTAGAATCATCCCTTCCCTTGCTATCGTTGTCACCCTTCCTCCTCTCATCTCTCGGGTCATCAAAATTCAGAGGCCGTTTGGCCAGTGCATCTTGCCGCTCCAAGGGAGGCCCCACAAACTTCTTCTCTAGAGAGGCACGAAGATGCACCCTAAATCTCACTTTCTGATCACTTTGGCAGCAAACAATCCTTCTCAATGTGCCCCATATGTCCACAATATCTGCAAAACTTTGGAATCCTTTCATATTTTACATGGAGACGAAGAATCTCTCCAGTCTTCTCATCTTTCACTTTAAGCCATCTTGTCAGTGGCTTATCCACGGCATCACAACTCTAATGCGCAAAAAGTCATCCCAAAACCGACCTTTGCCCACCATCACAACTTTGCCCAAAATTGCTCCCTAGAACCTGGCCCGTCCTCTCGTTCATAATATTAAGAGGCATATCAACGATGCGCACCCACACTGGTAATGAATTAAGAACTACTTCCGAGGGCGAAGCTTACCATCATAATCAGCGACTAGAAGAGGATCACTACGATAGATCCATGGTCCTCCCTGCAGCACATACTTCTTCTCAATCTCCGTCCTCAACTCAATTAGAAACCGATTGTCCTTCAACCTCTTAACTTCAAGACTATAGTTTAATCTCCAAGCACACTTCATGGCTTTGAACAAACTCATGAAACTATAACCACGTACGGTGTAGAACCGACCAATAATCACAAACTGGAGAGAATCCGATGCATCCTTCGCGTCAAAGTCTAGCATGATCGGCACAGTATCGTCATCCTCCTCCTCTGACAACAAGCCCTAGTCCTCAATCAACTCCTCATCCATTGCACCGCCCGCCTCCATAAAGTCACGATGTGCGCGAGAACCCTCGCCCGTCTCCATCTCCACAGCTGGGGTCGTAAGACCGACACCACGAGCAACTTCAAGTGGGAAAGATCACCAAGGATCCCCTTGATCACCCCCGTCGCAGAGGAAGCCAGAAACTCGAAAACCCTAGATGGAACTGCAGAGACCGAAAGAAACTTTGGCAAAACCCTCAAACCTCCGACTGTAGTAGTTCACGGTATCCTGAAACCCAGGCGGGGGGAGGATGGACTCCACCGAACGTGAGGAAGGCAGAATTCCTCGGCAACTCCCGTCAAACCCTAGTCACCGCCACAGAACAGCGAGTCAGGGAGACGACGTAGGAGATACTTTGCGTCCCCAGCTATTGTTTGCTCCCCAACAATGTCATACTCCTACTTTTTTGTTTGTTTTTTTTTTGTCTCCAAATGGAATTGTTTAGACCATACTTGTGGATACAGTTCACACCGACTTTTCCCTTTATTGTTTTTGCTACCGGCCAAATTCTGACGTCATAGCCCCAAAAGGGAAAATCTCCATGAAATCTGGTGGGAGATGACCAGCGGGTAGACTGGAATTAGTTTTCTATTGTACTTCAATTCATGCGTGTCCTTTTTAGAGAGGCGTATATATTTTGAATATTTAAACACAGTAGTTTCCAACTATTGGTATTAATTCTTTTTAATACAAAGATGTCTGCACATTCACTCCTATGAAAATAGTTTTCAACCAAGAATTAATCTTCCTTTTTCTGTGAATGATAGTACAAACGAAGATGTATACTATAAACACATGCACCTTATGAGCACATTCGAAAGATATAAATTCTATAATAAACCCAAAAAATACGAATCTCACTCAAGTCGAGGACTTAAACCTATATAGACAAATGCTACAACAAGAAATCTAACCGATTAAGCTATACTCAGTTCTCAAGGATCAATCTTACAAGATGTAGGTTTTATTATAAAGTCACATTTTTATATTCTTGTTAAACAGCATTATCCTGTGGTTGTAATTTTAATGCTACAAATGTTTTAGTACAAGAAGATTTTGATCTTAAAGACTATATAAGTTAAATCGTGCTTTATTATATTTTAATGGAAACGGAGTGGTACCAATTCACACTCCTTAGAGACGCAATCATTGCGTTTACGTGCACCAGACGATTTTCCTTGTGGACACAATACGTAGCCTTTTAGGCATGTCTTGACGTGAGAATAATGAATTATATTTGTGCGGCTTGAAACTGGACACCTTTCCTACCCAAGCATCTGCGTAGCAATTGGCTATCCAAATTCCAAGACGAAGGAGAAAAATATAGGCAACTAGGATCACCAATTTATCCAATAAAACAATGCAATAATATCATAGATAAGAGCAAGTATAATATTCAGGCAGATACCATTCTCACTTTTTAAGGAGTTAAACAAAACTTATCAAATAAATAAAAAATATTAATATTTATAATATGTAATAAGCATTATTAAATAAATAATGAAAATATTTTTATATTAAACATATTTGAAGATACAAATATCAATGTTATTTTTAATAAATCTAACTGAATTTAAGAAAGTTTGACTTAATCTAAATCTAAAATAACATTCTTTTTTTTTAGGAAAGGAGTACCACAAAAAGCTCCTCTCTTCTGCAGGTCAGCTGACATGCTTTACATAGCGCTAGTTAACTCATGACTCGTACGCTATGCTAAGAGCGTGTTTGGTAGAGCTCCTCCCCGGCTTCGGCTTCGGTTCTTCCGGAGGAGCCCTGTCAAACGTTTTGTAGGAGGAGGTGTTTTTCAGTGAAAAAAACAGAGGAGCCGAATCCATTTTGGAGAAGCCACAAATTGTGTCTTCTCCAAAACAACTCTGACTCCTTCAGAGGAGCCCTGCCAAACACCCCATAAGCTGACATGCTGTTCAGAACGGTAGATCCAAGACTGAACACCTAGCCCCTAAACGGTGCATGGATAGAATTCCAATGATTAAGGATGACATTTTTGGTTCATCTAAAATTTGAGCTTCAAGAAAAACTTATAGAAGGAGAAAAAAAGAGGAACCAACGTTTGAGTAGTTGTGATGTAACTATTTATGTTTGATCTACAACTCACAACTACTTATGAGCCAATTTCTCTGTTTTATTCCCAAGCCCAAATTTTCCATTTATATAGATGATTGCCTCATTTGTTCATTTATATTTTGGTTGGAATTTTCCACATATATATAGACGATTGCAGACATTCATGTGCCAACACGGTGACCAGAAGTCCAGAACCAGGCAAGGAAGCAATCTCTCTGCGGTCAAAAGGGATCTAACTGGCCCTAGTAGCCAAAGCCAAGGATGAAACTCTCCGGCTCTTCGCGACTGGTCCCAGTAGGAACACTGAACACGTGTTTCTTTTTTTTTGTTTCTTCATTCATGTTTCCCGCGAGACCGGAGCCTTATTCAGCTTTTATAACAATATATAATACTAAACATGACAGATACCTTTATTCCACTATTAAACAGGACAAATACCAGATGAATGTGTGCAGACGCAAAGAATATGGCAACCACCTTTAGTCAAATTCCACCCATCCAACCGAAAGAGAAGTTCCTCCAAGCAACAGTCCTATCTCATCTAATCTGGTTTTAGTTTTCGCACCACATAACACTCCTATCTCATCTGCATTTGGCTCTCGCACCACATCACGCGTTAGATCTGCTTACACTGCATTTTATTTGCACATGGCATCTTGCCGAATGCCGACCTTATCTCATCTGCACAGCGAGGGATCCACTCTACACACATGCTGTCCATGGACCATGAGTCCATCCATCGAAATGGAGCACCAAGAAATGCCCAAGGACCCAACATCCAACCGAGTCAGCACAATGCTGGATCCAATCTTTGTAAGGCTACGTTCGGTTCATACGGGGTCGAGTCCTGGAACCGATCTGGCCAGAAACGCTGCTGTATTTTATACAGCCAAGCATCACCGGGAACCGTTCCGGCCAGGAATGAGCCTAACCGAACAGGCCCTAAATTAGATTGTTTAAACCATTTCACATATCAGTTCTGGAGAACTACGAATCCACTGATAACCGACAGCTAGCTAAACCTAGCATCAATTGACCTGAGATGGCTAGCCAACTACTGCCACCGGACAGAACAAACCTACCGTGGCAGCAACTGTGAAAACAATCAACTGCTACCACCCTACCCCTGCTGCTAAACTAGTTAAAATGGGCGCTTGCTACTCTTTACACGTGAAATGGCAGGAGCATGCCTGGTTCAACTAGCATGCTAGCCCCACAGCCTGATCAGACCAGGAGCTCCATCGGCTTCCTCCCCAGTTTCTTCCGACGAGTTGGAGCTCTCGACGGTCTCTTCCTCTGAGAAGTAGTCTTCCTCTTTCTCTGCTTGCAGACGATGAGCATTGTCAGCGACCCACTGGGCAAACTCTGGGGTCGCTGTGCACTCCGCAAGCGCCTTCCTAGTCGATTCCTGGGTGAAGTCCTCCCATTCCTCCTTGGAATATTTCCGCGGCTGGATGTTGTGGAAGGTGGAGTAGTGATCTTCGTCTTTGTTGGGTACTACACGCTTTGCAAGTGCTGAGCAGATCAGACCTGCAAAACCCAGTGTCTAGTCAAGTCAAACAATACAGTGTGTTGATATAAAATAGTTTCAGTCAAAAAATCATATGGAAAGGTCCTTTCGTTAGCTCAAACAAATGAAAACACAACTTCTAACATGTGAACGTTATGACAAGCTGACAACAGTATCGTATAAAGAGTGCTGTGACTACAGGCCAACAGAAAAAACTTTGAAGTTGCAAACAGTACTAGTTATGTTACCTCCATTGGCCAAATTGTTCCGACCGAACTGTGTGGCGGAACTTCTAGATGTGGTTCTTCCAAAGCCTGTCTTAGATGGACTTGCGAACTGGATTTTAGGACTCTTGGGTGATCCTTGAGTAAGCATTTGCTGCGAAAGAACCTTTGACTGCTTTTGTTTCCTGCAGCAGAACCAGCGTACTCAGTACTTCAACCAGTACATAGACAACATCAACGGCAACTAACTTGAGGAACTTACTGGGTCACTGTCTTCTGAACTTTTTTTGCAGTCAACAAAGAGCATAACCACCAGCTAAAAGCAAGAGCAACCACATCTAGAAGTTCCGCCACACAGTTCGGTCGGAACAATTTGGCCAATGGAGGTAACATAACTAGTACTGTTTGCAACTTCAAAGTTTTTTTCTGTTGGCCTGTAGTCACAGCACTCTTTATACGATACTGTTGTCAGCTTGTCATAACGTTCACATGTTAGAAGTTGTGTTTTCATTTGTTTGAGCTAACGAAAGGACCTTTCCATATGATTTTTTGACTGAAACTATTTTATATCAACACACTGTATTGTTTGACTTGACTAGACACTGGGTTTTGCAGGTCTGATCTGCTCAGCACTTGCAAAGCGTGTAGTACCCAACAAAGACGAAGATCACTACTCCACCTTCCACAACATCCAGCCGCGGAAATATTCCAAGGAGGAATGGGAGGACTTCACCCAGGAATCGACTAGGAAGGCGCTTGCGGAGTGCACAGCGACCCCAGAGTTTGCCCAGTGGGTCGCTGACAATGCTCATCGTCTGCAAGCAGAGAAAGAGGAAGACTACTTCTCAGAGGAAGAGACCGTCGAGAGCTCCAACTCGTCGGAAGAAACTGGGGAGGAAGCCGATGGAGCTCCTGGTCTGATCAGGCTGTGGGGCTAGCATGCTAGTTGAACCAGGCATGCTCCTGCCATTTCACGTGTAAAGAGTAGCAAGCGCCCATTTTAACTAGTTTAGCAGCAGGGGTAGGGTGGTAGCAGTTGATTGTTTTCACAGTTGCTGCCACGGTAGGTTTGTTCTGTCCGGTGGCAGTAGTTGGCTAGCCATCTCAGGTCAATTGATGCTAGGTTTAGCTAGCTGTCGGTTATCAGTGGATTCGTAGTTCTCCAGAACTGATATGTGAAATGGTTTAAACAATCTAATTTAGGGCCTGTTCGGTTAGGCTCATTCCTGGCCGGAACGGTTCCCGGTGATGCTTGGCTGTATAAAATACAGCAGCGTTTCTGGCCAGATCGGTTCCAGGACTCGACCCCGTATGAACCGAACGTAGCCTTACAAAGATTGGATCCAGCATTGTGCTGACTCGGTTGGATGTTGGGTCCTTGGGCATTTCTTGGTGCTCCATTTCGATGGATGGACTCATGGTCCATGGACAGCATGTGTGTAGAGTGGATCCCTCGCTGTGCAGATGAGATAAGGTCGGCATTCGGCAAGATGCCATGTGCAAATAAAATGCAGTGTAAGCAGATCTAACGCGTGATGTGGTGCGAGAGCCAAATGCAGATGAGATAGGAGTGTTATGTGGTGCGAAAACTAAAACCAGATTAGATGAGATAGGACTGTTGCTTGGAGGAACTTCTCTTTCGGTTGGATGGGTGGAATTTGACTAAAGGTGGTTGCCATATTCTTTGCGTCTGCACACATTCATCTGGTATTTGTCCTGTTTAATAGTGGAATAAAGGTATCTGTCATGTTTAGTATTATATATTGTTATAAAAGCTGAATAAGGCTCCGGTCTCGCGGGAAACATGAATGAAGAAACAAAAAAAAAGAAACACGTGTTCAGTGTTCCTACTGGGACCAGTCGCGAAGAGCCGGAGAGTTTCATCCTTGGCTTTGGCTACTAGGGCCAGTTAGATCCCTTTTGACCGCAGAGAGATTGCTTCCTTGCCTGGTTCTGGACTTCTGGTCACCGTGTTGGCACATGAATGTCTGCAATCGTCTATATATATGTGGAAAATTCCAACCAAAATATAAATGAACAAATGAGGCAATCATCTATATAAATGGAAAATTTGGGCTTGGGAATAAAACAGAGAAATTGGCTCATAAGTAGTTGTGAGTTGTAGATCAAACATAAATAGTTACATCACAACTACTCAAACGTTGGTTCCTCTTTTTTTCTCCTTCTATAAGTTTTTCTTGAAGCTCAAATTTTAGATGAACCAAAAATGTCATCCTTAATCATTGGAATTCTATCCATGCACCGTTTAGGGGCTAGGTGTTCAGTCTTGGATCTACCGTTCTGAACAGCATGTCAGCTTATGGGGTGTTTGGCAGGGCTCCTCTGAAGGAGTCAGAGTTGTTTTGGAGAAGACACAATTTGTGGCTTCTCCAAAATGGATTCGGCTCCTCTGTTTTTTTCACTGAAAAACACCTCCTCCTACAAAACGTTTGACAGGGCTCCTCCGGAAGAACCGAAGCCGAAGCCGGGGAGGAGCTCTACCAAACACGCTCTTAGCATAGCGTACGAGTCATGAGTTAACTAGCGCTATGTAAAGCATGTCAGCTGACCTGCAGAAGAGAGGAGCTTTTTGTGGTACTCCTTTCCTAAAAAAAAAGAATGTTATTTTAGATTTAGATTAAGTCAAACTTTCTTAAATTCAGTTAGATTTATTAAAAATAACATTGATATTTGTATCTTCAAATATGTTTAATATAAAAATATTTTCATTATTTATTTAATAATGCTTATTACATATTATAAATATTAATATTTTTTATTTATTTGATAAAGTTTTGTTTAACTCCTTAAAAAGTGAGAATGGTATCTGCCTGAATATTATACTTGCTCTTATCTATGATATTATTGCATTGTTTTATTGGATAAATTGGTGATCCTAGTTGCCTATATTTTTCTCCTTCGTCTTGGAATTTGGATAGCCAATTGCTACGCAGATGCTTGGGTAGGAAAGGTGTCCAGTTTCAAGCCGCACAAATATAATTCATTATTCTCACGTCAAGACATGCCTAAAAGGCTACGTATTGTGTCCACAAGGAAAATCGTCTGGTGCACGTAAACGCAATGATTGCGTCTCTAAGGAGTGTGAATTGGTACCACTCCGTTTCCATTAAAATATAATAAAGCACGATTTAACTTATATAGTCTTTAAGATCAAAATCTTCTTGTACTAAAACATTTGTAGCATTAAAATTACAACCACAGGATAATGCTGTTTAACAAGAATATAAAAATGTGACTTTATAATAAAACCTACATCTTGTAAGATTGATCCTTGAGAACTGAGTATAGCTTAATCGGTTAGATTTCTTGTTGTAGCATTTGTCTATATAGGTTTAAGTCCTCGACTTGAGTGAGATTCGTATTTTTTGGGTTTATTATAGAATTTATATCTTTCGAATGTGCTCATAAGGTGCATGTGTTTATAGTATACATCTTCGTTTGTACTATCATTCACAGAAAAAGGAAGATTAATTCTTGGTTGAAAACTATTTTCATAGGAGTGAATGTGCAGACATCTTTGTATTAAAAAGAATTAATACCAATAGTTGGAAACTACTGTGTTTAAATATTCAAAATATATACGCCTCTCTAAAAAGGACACGCATGAATTGAAGTACAATAGAAAACTAATTCCAGTCTACCCGCTGGTCATCTCCCACCAGATTTCATGGAGATTTTCCCTTTTGGGGCTATGACGTCAGAATTTGGCCGGTAGCAAAAACAATAAAGGGAAAAGTCGGTGTGAAC
>JAHUYU010001528.1:0-20534 GCA_030439765.1 Tripidium arundinaceum | reverse complement strand
AAACGAGTAAAATTGACAAAAAATTGCTAAATGAGAACGAGTTGTTAACCCCTTTCAAAGACTCCCAAGGATATTGTCAATGGGATGGCCCCGTTGTATCATTTGTCTTAGCCTTGGGTGATCAATGGCCTCTTCTTGATTTGCTAGAGCTTCATCATCGTCTTGCTCAAGTATGGGTTGTAGGTTTTGTCCACGAGCTGGAGTGTGATCAACTGCAGCTGTCGGAGAGGGTGTGGCACTGCCGCTTTGATGTGCGGCACTGCCGCTTCCCAGCACTACAGCAGGTGACTGTGGCACTGCTGCATCAGGTACATCAGTGGAATTTGAATCAGCAGCTGCTTGAGAAACTTCCACCTCTTTAGCCTATTCTTCTTATGGTCTTATATCACCAATGGTTAATTGCTTGATTGCTTCTCAAGGTGGCTCCTCATTTCCTACAACACTTGCATCAATTTGCTCTACTTGAGAGCCATTAGATTCATCAAACGTCACGTCTACCACTATTTCAATTCTCCTGGAGGTCTTATTGAAAATATGGTAGGCATGTTCGTTTGATCCATAACCAAGAAGAAAACCTTCATCAACTTTAGGTGCAAACTTAGAGGACTTGGGTTTCTTGTAAGTATGAAACACTTACACCCAAATACTCTGAAGTAAGACACCTTTGGTTTGTTACCGGTTAGAAGCTCATATGAAGTTTTCTTCAACATCTTGTGTAGGTAGAGACGGTTGATGGCATGCAAGCGATGTTGACAGCTTTGGCCCAAAATAGGTCCGGAGTCTTGTACTCATCTAGCATTGTTCTTGCCATGTCAATAAGTGTCCAGTTCTTTCTCTCTACTACACCATTTTGTTGAGGGGTGTATGGAGTTGAGAACTCATGCTTGATGCCCTCTTCATCAAGAAATTCTTCTATAAGGGTGTTCTTGAATTTGGTCCCATTGTCACTTCTCACTTTCTTGATTGGATAACCGAATTCCTTTTGTGCCCTTCCAATGAATATCTTCACCTTCTCTTGGACTTGACTCTTGTCAAACATAAAGAATACCAAGTGAAACGGGAATAATCATCGACAATAACAAGACCATACTTGTTACCCCTGATACTAAGGTAGGCGATTGGTCCAAAGAGGTCCATGCAAATTAGCTCCAATGGATGCTTGGTGGAGACAATGCTTTTTGGTGGGTGAGGTACACCTACTTGCTTTCCGGCTTGGCATGCACTACATACCCTATCTTTCTCAAAATGAACATTTGTTAGTCCAGGATGTGTTCATCTCTTAAAAGTTTGGCCAAGTTCCTCATCCCAACATGAGCTAGTTGTGATGCCATAACCAACCCATGCTAGATTTTGCCACTAAACAAGTCTCAAGACTAGCTTTACCTTTGTTGAAATCAACTAGATAAAGCTTATTCTTTAACCGACCCATAAAGACAATGGAGGAATCCTCCTTTCTAGAGACTTCCACACCCTTATCCGTAAAGAGGCAATTGTAGCCCATCTCACATAATTGAGAAACGGACAAAAAATTGTATCCTAATGAATCAACATGTAAAACATTTGTAATTGAATGATCAAGGGTTATAGCAACTTTACCAGACCAATCACATGCCCCTTTGAATTGTCTCAAAGATAATGTTCTCATTTGAGTGTGGCATCGGGGAATATGATGAAAACATACTCCTTTCTTCGGTCATATGATTTGTACATCCACTATCAAGCACCCAACTTGATCCACTGGAGGAGTATGCCTACAAAACAAGTTTAGTTTCTTGATTTAGGTCCCCAATTTGACTTGGGGCCTTGCATGTTAATCAGTATCTTAGGAACCCATATAGTTTTGTTCACATATATATTGGTTTCTTTACCAACATACTTTGCAACAACTTTACTACGGCTGTTGCACCTCAACACATAGCAAGAGCTCAACACATTCCCGAGGTGCATGGGCCTTTGGCTGATAAGAATATTTGTTCTTAGTGAACCATATGGATTCCTTTGGCTTCTGGGAAACCTGCTTTTGCTGGGGCACCACCTTCTTGGGCTTAGTCTGATCAGGAGGTGAATTAGTAGCCTTCCCATTTTTCCGGGGTGCGGCACTACCGCCCTTCCTCGCAGCACTACCGCGGTGCGGCACTGCCGCTCTAGGCTGTGGCACTGCCGCGGTCTGTGCAGGCTGAGCTGTACCAATTCTCTCCTTTCTCTCAAACTGCACACATTCAACACCATTGACTAGTTTTCTTTCATTAGTCTTACCACCTTTTGTATGCCCGAGCCCGTCCTTGATTGATGGATGCCTTCCATTCTTGTATTGTGGCCCTTTTGGTTCAACCACCTTCTTGCCACTATTTGAGCCTTTCCAACCATGCACCCCTTTTTTATGATCTCATTGAGTCTAGCAATCTCCTTTCTTATTGCTTCCATATTAGCAAGGTTAGTGGAATAATCATTCAAATCAAGATTATAACATTTTCCACAACCTTGGCTAGTGGAGGGATTAGAGGCATCATTTGCCTTGGTGGGATGTGAGTTGCTATCCCAAAGAATGCTATATTGTTCCTCAAGTACTTTGTGCTTTCCATCTAAGTCACAATACTTTTGCTTGAGGGCAATATGTGCTTTCTTTGTGATGGCATGAGCCTCTTGCTCTTTGGCCAAGGCCTTGCGCAAGGTGCTCACCTCACTTCTCTCCCATGCAAGAGCTTCCTTGCTAGCAATATAGATATCTTCTTATTTAATAAAGTGTCCTCTCTAGATGCTAGCTCATCTTGGACACTCTCTAGTTCCTCCGTTAGCTTAGTGATAAATAATTTGGTCTTGCTATCCAAGTTTTTAGTTATTCTATTTATTTCTTCATCACTAGATTCATCATCACTATAGTAATCACTTGTATCACTACTAGAGATGTCACTAGGGGGAGGATTTTTGGATTTGGTTTGTGTTTTACCTTCTCACCCTTTGCCATGAGACAAATGTGAGGGGAGTAGTAGTCATCATCGGACATGTTGTTGAAGAGCCATGGTGTGGAGGATGGCTTGTGAATATCCACGGTTGCAACCTTCTCATCCTCCTCATTTGAGCTATCCTTTGTTGAGTCCCATTCATGTCTAATGTGAGCTTACCCCATGTGCCTTTTGCTCTTTTTATGGTCGGCCTTGCTCTCTTTCTTTCCCTTGTTATATTTGTTGTCTTTCTTCTCATAAGGACATTGAGCAACAAAGTGTTCTGTGCTCCCAGAATTGTGGCATGCTCTCTCTTCTTGTTTGGGAACCTTCTCTTTACTACCTTGTAGCCTTCCTTCTTTAGCCCCTTACGGTACCTTCTCATAAAGAGAGCAACATCACCAATTTCTTTAAATTGTTCACCATCACTCTCATCTTCACTTGATGATGATGTTGTCTCCACTTCTTCCTTTGCTTGCTTGGTGCCTTGGGCTTGCTAGTTGATGCTTGCTTGTTGGACTTTGACTTGCTAGTAGAAGCTTGCTTGCTTGATTTGTTGGCCTTGAGAGCTACATCTTTGATCTTCATGCCATCTAATCTTGCTTGCAACTCTCTAAGCTTCCTTCTCTCAAGTGCTTCTTCTCTTTTGCATGTCAAAGGTCATGATCCTTCCAAGCACATCATTAGGTGTGAAATGCTCAAACTTCTTCTTGTCCCTAATTAATGCCACAATTCTGGGAGCACAGAACACTTTGTTGCTCAATGTCCTTATGAGAAGAAAGACAACAAATATAACAAGGGAAAGAAAGAGAGCAAGGCCGACCATAAAAAGAGCAAAAGGCACATGGGGTAAGCTCACATTAGACATGAATGGGACTCAACAAAGGATAGCTCAAATGAGGAGGATGAGAAGGTTGCAACCGTGGATATTCACAAGCCATCCTCCACACCATGGCTCTTCAACAACATGTCCGATGATGACTACTACTCCCCTCACATTTGTCTCATGGCAAAGGGTGAGAAGGTAAAACACAAACCAAAATCCAAAAATCCTCCCCCTAGTGACATCTCTAGTAGTGATACAAGTGATTACTATAGTGATGATGAATCTAGTGATGAAGAAATAATAGAATAACTAAAAACTTGGATAGCAAGACCAAATTATTTATCACTAAGCTAACGGAGGAACTAGAGAGTGTCCAAGATGAGCTAGCATCTAGAGAGGACACTTTATTAAATAAGAAGATATCTATATTGCTAGCAAGGAAGCTCTTGCATGGGAGAGAAGTGAGGTGAGCACCTTGCGCAAGGCCTTGGCCAAAGAGCAAGAGGCTCATGCCATCACAAAGAAAGCACATATTGCCCTCAAGCAAAAGTATTGTGACTTAGATGGAAAGCACAAAGTACTTGAGGAACAATATAGCATTCTTTGGGATAGCAACTCACATCCCACCAAGGCAAATGATGCCTCTAATCCCTCCACTAGCCAAGGTTGTGGAAAATGTTATAATCTTGATTTGAATGATTATTCCACTAACCTTGCTAATATGGAAGCAATAAGAAAGGAGATTGCTAGACTCAATGAGATCATAAAAAAGGGGTGCATGGTTGGAAAGGCTCAAAATAGTGGCAAGAAGGTGGTTGAACCAAAAGGGCCACAATACAAGAATGGAAGGCATCCATCAATCAAGGACGGGCTCGGGCATACAAAAGGTGGTAAGACTAATGAAAGAAAACTAGTCAATGGTGTTGAATGTGTGCAGTTTGAGAGAAAGGAGAGAATTGGTACAGCTCAGCCTGCACAGACCGCGGCAGTGCCACAGCCTAGAGCGGCAGTGCCGCACCGCGGTAGTGCTGCGAGGAAGGGCGGTAGTGCCGCACCCCGGAAAAATGGGAAGGCTACTAATTCACCTCCTGATCAGACTAAGCCCAAGAAGGTGGTGCCCCAGCAAAAGCAGGTTTCCCAGAAGCCAAAGGAATCCATATGGTTCACTAAGAACAAATATTCTTATCAGCCAAAGGCCCATGCACCTCGGGAATGTGTTGAGCTCTTGCTATGTGTTGAGGTGCAACAGCCGTAGTAAAGTT
Source organism: Tripidium arundinaceum (assembly GCA_030439765.1). Classification (NCBI taxonomy): domain Eukaryota; kingdom Viridiplantae; phylum Streptophyta; class Magnoliopsida; order Poales; family Poaceae; genus Tripidium; species Tripidium arundinaceum. The sequence continues at coordinate 15,504 of JAHUYU010001528.1, read as the reverse complement.
GTTGCAAAGTATGTTGGTAAAGAAACCAATATATATGTGAACAAAACTATATGGGTTCCTAAGATACTGATTAACATGCAAGGCCCAAGTCAAATTGGGGACCTAAATCAAGAAACTAAACTTGTTTTGTAGGCATACTCCTCCAGTGGATCAAGTTGGGTGCTTGATAGTGGATGTACAAATCATATGACCGAAGAAAGGAGTATGTTTTCATCATATTCCCCGATGCCACACTCAAATGAGAACATTATCTTTGGAGACAATTCAAAGGGGCATGTGATTGGTCTTGGTAAAGTTGCTATAACCCTTGATCATTCAATTACAAATGTTTTACATGTTGATTCATTAGGATACAATTTTTTGTCCGTTTCTCAATTATGTGAGATGGGCTACAATTGCCTCTTTACGGATAAGGGTGTGGAAGTCTCTAGAAAGGAGGATTCCTCCATTGTCTTTATGGGTCGGTTAAAGAATAAGCTTTATCTAGTTGATTTCAACAAAGGTAAAGCTAGTCTTGAGACTTGTTTAGTGGCAAAATCTAGCATGGGTTGGTTATGGCATCACCAACTAGCTCATGTTGGGATGAGGAACTTGGCCAAACTTTTAAGAGATGAACACATCCTGGACTAACAAATGTTCATTTTGAGAAAGATAGGGTATGTAGTGCATGCCAAGCCGGAAAGCAAGTAGGTGTACCTCACCCACCAAAAAGCATTGTCTCCACCAAGCATCCATTGGAGCTAATTTGCATGGACCTCTTTGGACCAATCGCCTACCTTAGTATCAGGGGTAACAAGTATGGTCTTGTTATTGTCGATGATTATTCCCGTTTCACTTGGGTATTCTTTATGTTTGACAAGAGTCAAGTCCAAGAGAAGGTGAAGATATTCATTGGAAGGGCACAAAAGGAATTCGGTTATCCAATCAAGAAAGTGAGAAGTGACAATGGGACCAAATTCAAGAACACCCTTATAGAAGAATTTCTTGATGAAGAGGGCATCAAGCATGAGTTCTCAACTCCATACACCCCTCAACAAATGGTGTAGTAGAGAGAAAGAACTGGACACTTATTGACATGGCAAGAACAATGCTAGATGAGTACAAGACTCCGGACCTATTTTGGCCAAAGCTGTCAACATCGCTTGCATGCCATCAACCGTCTCTACCTACACAAGATGTTGAAGAAAACTTCATATGAGCTTCTAACCGGTAACAAACCAAAGGTGTCTTACTTCAGAGTATTTGGGTGTAAGTGTTTCATACTTACAAGAAACCCAAGTCCTCTAAGTTTGCACCTAAAGTTGATGAAGGTTTTCTTCTTGGTTATGGATCAAACGAACATGCCTACCATATTTTCAATAAGACCTCCAGGAGAATTGAAATAGTGGTAGACGTGACGTTTGATGAATCTAATGGCTCTCAAGTAGAGCAAATTGATGCAAGTGTTGTAGGAAATGAGGAGCCACCTTGAGAAGCAATCAAGCAATTAACCATTGGTGATATAAGACCATAAGAAGAATAGGCTAAAGAGGTGGAAGTTTCTCAAGCAGCTGCTGATTCAAATTCCACTGATGTACCTGATGCAGCAGTGCCACAGTCACCTGCTGTAGTGCTGGGAAGCGGCAGTGCCGCACATCAAAGCGCAGTGCCACACCCTCTCCGACAGCTGCAGTTGATCACACTCCAGCTCGTGGACAAAACCTACAACCCATACTTGAGCAAGACGATGATGAAGCTCTAGCAAATCAAGAAGAGGCCATTGATCACCCAAGGCTAAGACAAATGATACAACGGGGCCATCCCATTGACAATATCCTTGGGAGTCTTTGAAAGGGGTTAACAACTCGTTCTCATTTAGCAATTTTTTTGTCAATTTTACTCGTTTGTTTCCTCTTTGGATCCTCTCAAGGTAGAACAAGCACTTGGTGATCCAGATCGGGTGATGGCTATGCAAGAAGAGCTCAACAACTTCGAGAGAAACCAAGTATGGACCTTGGTTAAGAGGCCCAGTACCAATGTGATTGGCACCAAATGGGTCTTCCGGAACAAGCAAGATGAAAATGGCGTGGTGACAAGGAACAAGGCAAGATTGGTTGCTCAAGGCTTCACTCAAGTAGAGGGCTTGGATTTTGAAGAAACTTATGCACCGGTGGCAAGACTTGAAGCAATCTGGATGCTTCTAGCCTATGTCGCTCATCACAACTTCAAGTTATATCAAATGGACGTGAAGAGTGCATTTCTCAATGGCCCCATACAAGAACTTGTCTATGTTGAGCAACCACCTGCTTTGAAGATCCCAAGTTCCCTGACCATGTCTACAAACTCTAAAAGGCGCTCTATGGGCTTAAGCAAGCACTAAGAGCATGGTATGAATGCCTTAAGGAATTCTTGCTCAAACAAGGCTTTGAAATAGGCAAAGCCAATCCTACCCTTTTTACTCACAAAGTTGGTAAAGATATTTTTGTGTGCCAAATATATGTCGATGACATAATATTTGGTAGTACTAATCATTCTCTTTGTGAGGAATTTAGTAGGATTATGACCAAGAGATTTGAGATGTCAATGATGGGTGAATTGAAATTCTTCCTTGGCTTTCAAATCAAGCAATTAAAGGAAGGGACTTTTATTAGTCAAACGAAGTACAACCATGATATGCTAAAGAAATTTGACATGGTGAATGCAAAGCCTATCAAGACTCCCATGCCAACCAATGGACATCTTGATCTAAATGAGGAAGGAAAAGCCGTGGACATCAAGGTATATCGCTCCATGATCAGCTCTCTACTCTATTTGTGCGCATCTAAGCCCGATATTAAGCTTAGTGTGTGCATGTGTGCTAGATTTCAAGCTAACCCGAAAGAGTGCCATTTGATGACCATTAAGAGAATCTTGAGATATTTAGTACACACTCCTAACCTTGGCTTGTGGTATCCTAAGGGCTCTAAGTTCGATCTACTTGGATATTCGGATTCCAGTTACGCTGGTTGCAAGGTAGATTGAAAAAGCACTTCGGGGACATGTCAATTCCTTGGAGCGATATACCTTGATGTCCACGGCTTTTCCTTCCTCATTTAGATCAAGATGTCCATTGGTTGGCATGGGAGTCTTGATAGGCTTTGCATTCACCATGTCAAATTTCTTTAGCATATCATGGTTGTACTTCGTTTGACTAATAAAAGTCCCTTCCTTTAATTGCTTGATTTGAAAGCCAAGGAAGAATTTCAATTCACCCATCATTGACATCTCAAATCTCTTGGTCATAATCCTACTAATTCCTCACAAAGAGAATGATTAGTACTACCAAATATTATGTCATCGACATATATTTGGCACACAAAAATATCTTTACCAACTTTGTGAGTAAAAAGGGTAGGATTGGCTTTGCCTATTTCAAAGCCTTGTTTGAGCAAGAATTCCTTAAGGCATTCATACCATGCTCTTAGTGCTTGCTTAAGCCCATAGAGCGCCTTTTAGAGTTTGTAGACATGGTCAGGGAACTTGGGATCTTCAAAGCCAGGTGGTTGCTCAACATAGACAAGTTCTTGTATGGGGCCATTGAGAAATGCACTCTTCACGTCCATTTGATATAACTTGAAGTTGTGATGAGCGACATAGGCTAGAAGCATCCAGATTGCTTCAAGTCTTGCCACCGGTGCATAAGTTTCTTCAAAATCCAAGCCCTCTACTTGAGTGAAGCCTTGAGCAACCAATCTTGCCTTGTTCCTTGTCACCACGCCATTTTCATCTTGCTTGTTCCGGAAGACCCATTTGGTGCCAATCACATTGGTACTGGGCCTCTTAACCAAGGTCCATACTTGGTTTCTCTCGAAGTTGTTGAGCTCTTCTTGCATAGCCATCACCCGATCTGGATCACCAAGTGCTTGTTCTACCTTGAGAGGATCCAAAGAGGAAACAAACGAGTAAAATTGACAAAAAATTGCTAAATGAGAACGAGTTGTTAACCCCTTTCAAAGACTCCCAAGGATATTGTCAATGGGATGGCCCCGTTGTATCATTTGTCTTAGCCTTGGGTGATCAATGGCCTCTTCTTGATTTGCTAGAGCTTCATCATCGTCTTGCTCAAGTATGGGTTGTAGGTTTTGTCCACGAGCTGGAGTGTGATCAACTGCAGCTGTCGGAGAGGGTGTGGCACTGCCGCTTTGATGTGCGGCACTGCCGCTTCCCAGCACTACAGCAGGTGACTGTGGCACTGCTGCATCAGGTACATCAGTGGAATTTGAATCAGCAGCTGCTTGAGAAACTTCCACCTCTTTAGCCTATTCTTCTTATGGTCTTATATCACCAATGGTTAATTGCTTGATTGCTTCTCAAGGTGGCTCCTCATTTCCTACAACACTTGCATCAATTTGCTCTACTTGAGAGCCATTAGATTCATCAAACGTCACGTCTACCACTATTTCAATTCTCCTGGAGGTCTTATTGAAAATATGGTAGGCATGTTCGTTTGATCCATAACCAAGAAGAAAACCTTCATCAACTTTAGGTGCAAACTTAGAGGACTTGGGTTTCTTGTAAGTATGAAACACTTACACCCAAATACTCTGAAGTAAGACACCTTTGGTTTGTTACCGGTTAGAAGCTCATATGAAGTTTTCTTCAACATCTTGTGTAGGTAGAGACGGTTGATGGCATGCAAGCGATGTTGACAGCTTTGGCCCAAAATAGGTCCGGAGTCTTGTACTCATCTAGCATTGTTCTTGCCATGTCAATAAGTGTCCAGTTCTTTCTCTCTACTACACCATTTTGTTGAGGGTGTATGGAGTTGAGAACTCATGCTTGATGCCCTCTTCATCAAGAAATTCTTCTATAAGGGTGTTCTTGAATTTGGTCCCATTGTCACTTCTCACTTTCTTGATTGGATAACCGAATTCCTTTTGTGCCCTTCCAATGAATATCTTCACCTTCTCTTGGACTTGACTCTTGTCAAACATAAAGAATACCCAAGTGAAACGGGAATAATCATCGACAATAACAAGACCATACTTGTTACCCCTGATACTAAGGTAGGCGATTGGTCCAAAGAGGTCCATGCAAATTAGCTCCAATGGATGCTTGGTGGAGACAATGCTTTTTGGTGGGTGAGGTACACCTACTTGCTTTCCGGCTTGGCATGCACTACATACCCTATCTTTCTCAAAATGAACATTTGTTAGTCCAGGATGTGTTCATCTCTTAAAAGTTTGGCCAAGTTCCTCATCCCAACATGAGCTAGTTGGTGATGCCATAACCAACCCATGCTAGATTTTGCCACTAAACAAGTCTCAAGACTAGCTTTACCTTTGTTGAAATCAACTAGATAAAGCTTATTCTTTAACCGACCCATAAAGACAATGGAGGAATCCTCCTTTCTAGAGACTTCCACACCCTTATCCGTAAAGAGGCAATTGTAGCCCATCTCACATAATTGAGAAACGGACAAAAAATTGTATCCTAATGAATCAACATGTAAAACATTTGTAATTGAATGATCAAGGGTTATAGCAACTTTACCAAGACCAATCACATGCCCCTTTGAATTGTCTCCAAAGATAATGTTCTCATTTGAGTGTGGCATCGGGGAATATGATGAAAACATACTCCTTTCTTCGGTCATATGATTTGTACATCCACTATCAAGCACCCAACTTGATCCACTGGAGGAGTATGCCTACAAAACAAGTTTAGTTTCTTGATTTAGGTCCCCAATTTGACTTGGGGCCTTGCATGTTAATCAGTATCTTAGGAACCCATATAGTTTTGTTCACATATATATTGGTTTCTTTACCAACATACTTTGCAACAACTTTACTACGGCTGTTGCACCTCAACACATAGCAAGAGCTCAACACATTCCCGAGGTGCATGGGCCTTTGGCTGATAAGAATATTTGTTCTTAGTGAACCATATGGATTCCTTTGGCTTCTGGGAAACCTGCTTTTGCTGGGCACCACCTTCTTGGGCTTAGTCTGATCAGGAGGTGAATTAGTAGCCTTCCCATTTTTCCGGGGTGCGGCACTACCGCCCTTCCTCGCAGCACTACCGCGGTGCGGCACTGCCGCTCTAGGCTGTGGCACTGCCGCGGTCTGTGCAGGCTGAGCTGTACCAATTCTCTCCTTTCTCTCAAACTGCACACATTCAACACCATTGACTAGTTTTCTTTCATTAGTCTTACCACCTTTTGTATGCCCGAGCCCGTCCTTGATTGATGGATGCCTTCCATTCTTGTATTGTGGCCCTTTTGGTTCAACCACCTTCTTGCCACTATTTTGAGCCTTTCCAACCATGCACCCCTTTTTTATGATCTCATTGAGTCTAGCAATCTCCTTTCTTATTGCTTCCATATTAGCAAGGTTAGTGGAATAATCATTCAAATCAAGATTATAACATTTTCCACAACCTTGGCTAGTGGAGGGATTAGAGGCATCATTTGCCTTGGTGGATGTGAGTTGCTATCCCAAAGAATGCTATATTGTTCCTCAAGTACTTTGTGCTTTCCATCTAAGTCACAATACTTTTGCTTGAGGGCAATATGTGCTTTCTTTGTGATGGCATGAGCCTCTTGCTCTTTGGCCAAGGCCTTGCGCAAGGTGCTCACCTCACTTCTCTCCCATGCAAGAGCTTCCTTGCTAGCAATATAGATATCTTCTTATTTAATAAAGTGTCCTCTCTAGATGCTAGCTCATCTTGGACACTCTCTAGTTCCTCCGTTAGCTTAGTGATAAATAATTTGGTCTTGCTATCCAAGTTTTTAGTTATTCTATTTATTTCTTCATCACTAGATTCATCATCACTATAGTAATCACTTGTATCACTACTAGAGATGTCACTAGGGGGAGGATTTTTGGATTTTGGTTTGTGTTTTACCTTCTCACCCTTTGCCATGAGACAAATGTGAGGGAGTAGTAGTCATCATCGGACATGTTGTTGAAGAGCCATGGTGTGGAGGATGGCTTGTGAATATCCACGGTTGCAACCTTCTCATCCTCCTCATTTGAGCTATCCTTTGTTGAGTCCCATTCATGTCTAATGTGAGCTTACCCCATGTGCCTTTTGCTCTTTTTATGGTCGGCCTTGCTCTCTTTCTTTCCCTTGTTATATTTGTTGTCTTTCTTCTCATAAGGACATTGAGCAACAAAGTGTTCTGTGCTCCCAGAATTGTGGCATGCTCTCTTCTTCTTGTTTGGGAACCTTCTCTTTACTACCTTGTAGCCTTCCTTCTTTAGCCCCTTACGGTACCTTCTCATAAAGAGAGCAACATCACCAATTTCTTTAAATTGTTCACCATCACTCTCATCTTCACTTGATGATGATGTTGTCTCCACTTCTTCCTTTGCTTGCTTGGTGCCTTGGGCTTGCTAGTTGATGCTTGCTTGTTGGACTTTGACTTGCTAGTAGAAGCTTGCTTGCTTGATTTGTTGGCCTTGAGAGCTACATCTTTGATCTTCATGCCATCTAATCTTGCTTGCAACTCTCTAAGCTTCCTTCTCTCAAGTGCTTCTTCTCTTTTGCATGTCAAAGTCCAACAAGCAAGCATCAACTAGCAAGCCCAAGGCACCAAGCAAGCAAAGGAAGAAGTGGAGACAACATCATCATCAAGTGAAGATGAGAGTGATGGTGAACAATTTAAAGAAATTGGTGATGTTGCTCTCTTTATGAGAAGGTACCGTAAGGGGCTAAAGAAGGAAGGCTACAAGGTAGTAAAGAGAAGGTTCCCAAACAAGAAGAAGAGAGCATGCCACAATTCTGGGAGCACAGAACACTTTGTTGCTCAATGTCCTTATGAGAAGAAAGACAACAAATATAACAAGGGAAAGAAAGAGAGCAAGGCCGACCATAAAAAGAGCAAAAGGCACATGGGGTAAGCTCACATTAGACATGAATGGGACTCAACAAAGGATAGCTCAAATGAGGAGGATGAGAAGGTTGCAACCGTGGATATTCACAAGCCATCCTCCACACCATGGCTCTTCAACAACATGTCCGATGATGACTACTACTCCCCTCACATTTGTCTCATGGCAAAGGGTGAGAAGGTAAAACACAAACCAAAATCCAAAAATCCTCCCCCTAGTGACATCTCTAGTAGTGATACAAGTGATTACTATAGTGATGATGAATCTAGTGATGAAGAAATAAATAGAATAACTAAAAACTTGGATAGCAAGACCAAATTATTTATCACTAAGCTAACGGAGGAACTAGAGAGTGTCCAAGATGAGCTAGCATCTAGAGAGGACACTTTATTAAATAAGAAGATATCTATATTGCTAGCAAGGAAGCTCTTGCATGGGAGAGAAGTGAGGTGAGCACCTTGCGCAAGGCCTTGGCCAAAGAGCAAGAGGCTCATGCCATCACAAAGAAAGCACATATTGCCCTCAAGCAAAAGTATTGTGACTTAGATGGAAAGCACAAAGTACTTGAGGAACAATATAGCATTCTTTGGGATAGCAACTCACATCCCACCAAGGCAAATGATGCCTCTAATCCCTCCACTAGCCAAGGTTGTGGAAAATGTTATAATCTTGATTTGAATGATTATTCCACTAACCTTGCTAATATGGAAGCAATAAGAAAGGAGATTGCTAGACTCAATGAGATCATAAAAAAGGGGTGCATGGTTGGAAAGGCTCAAAATAGTGGCAAGAAGGTGGTTGAACCAAAAGGGCCACAATACAAGAATGGAAGGCATCCATCAATCAAGGACGGGCTCGGGCATACAAAAGGTGGTAAGACTAATGAAAGAAAACTAGTCAATGGTGTTGAATGTGTGCAGTTTGAGAGAAAGGAGAGAATTGGTACAGCTCAGCCTGCACAGACCGCGGCAGTGCCACAGCCTAGAGCGGCAGTGCCGCACCGCGGTAGTGCTGCGAGGAAGGGCGGTAGTGCCGCACCCCGGAAAAATGGAAGGCTACTAATTCACCTCCTGATCAGACTAAGCCCAAGAAGGTGGTGCCCCAGCAAAAGCAGGTTTCCCAGAAGCCAAAGGAATCCATATGGTTCACTAAGAACAAATATTCTTATCAGCCAAAGGCCCATGCACCTCGGGAATGTGTTGAGCTCTTGCTATGTGTTGAGGTGCAACAGCCGTAGTAAAGTTGTTGCAAAGTATGTTGGTAAAGAAACCAATATATATGTGAACAAAACTATATGGGTTCCTAAGATACTGATTAACATGCAAGGCCCCAAGTCAAATTGGGGACCTAAATCAAGAAACTAAACTTGTTTTGTAGGCATACTCCTCCAGTGGATCAAGTTGGGTGCTTGATAGTGGATGTACAAATCATATGACCGAAGAAAGGAGTATGTTTTCATCATATTCCCCGATGCCACACTCAAATGAGAACATTATCTTTGGAGACAATTCAAAGGGGCATGTGATTGGTCTTGGTAAAGTTGCTATAACCCTTGATCATTCAATTACAAATGTTTTACATGTTGATTCATTAGGATACAATTTTTTGTCCGTTTCTCAATTATGTGAGATGGGCTACAATTGCCTCTTTACGGATAAGGGTGTGGAAGTCTCTAGAAAGGAGGATTCCTCCATTGTCTTTATGGGTCGGTTAAAGAATAAGCTTTATCTAGTTGATTTCAACAAAGGTAAAGCTAGTCTTGAGACTTGTTTAGTGGCAAAATCTAGCATGGGTTGGTTATGGCATCACCAACTAGCTCATGTTGGGATGAGGAACTTGGCCAAACTTTTAAGAGATGAACACATCCTGGACTAACAAATGTTCATTTTGAGAAAGATAGGGTATGTAGTGCATGCCAAGCCGGAAAGCAAGTAGGTGTACCTCACCCACCAAAAAGCATTGTCTCCACCAAGCATCCATTGGAGCTAATTTGCATGGACCTCTTTGGACCAATCGCCTACCTTAGTATCAGGGGTAACAAGTATGGTCTTGTTATTGTCGATGATTATTCCCGTTTCACTTGGGTATTCTTTATGTTTGACAAGAGTCAAGTCCAAGAGAAGGTGAAGATATTCATTGGAAGGGCACAAAAGGAATTCGGTTATCCAATCAAGAAAGTGAGAAGTGACAATGGGACCAAATTCAAGAACACCCTTATAGAAGAATTTCTTGATGAAGAGGGCATCAAGCATGAGTTCTCAACTCCATACACCCCTCAACAAAATGGTGTAGTAGAGAGAAAGAACTGGACACTTATTGACATGGCAAGAACAATGCTAGATGAGTACAAGACTCCGGACCTATTTTGGGCCAAAGCTGTCAACATCGCTTGCATGCCATCAACCGTCTCTACCTACACAAGATGTTGAAGAAAACTTCATATGAGCTTCTAACCGGTAACAAACCAAAGGTGTCTTACTTCAGAGTATTTGGGTGTAAGTGTTTCATACTTACAAGAAACCCAAGTCCTCTAAGTTTGCACCTAAAGTTGATGAAGGTTTTCTTCTTGGTTATGGATCAAACGAACATGCCTACCATATTTTCAATAAGACCTCCAGGAGAATTGAAATAGTGGTAGACGTGACGTTTGATGAATCTAATGGCTCTCAAGTAGAGCAAATTGATGCAAGTGTTGTAGGAAATGAGGAGCCACCTTGAGAAGCAATCAAGCAATTAACCATTGGTGATATAAGACCATAAGAAGAATAGGCTAAAGAGGTGGAAGTTTCTCAAGCAGCTGCTGATTCAAATTCCACTGATGTACCTGATGCAGCAGTGCCACAGTCACCTGCTGTAGTGCTGGGCACCACCTTCTTGGGCTTAGTCTGATCAGGAGGTGAATTAGTAGCCTTCCCATTTTTCCGGGGTGCGGCACTACCGCCCTTCCTCGCAGCACTACCGCGGTGCGGCACTGCCGCTCTAGGCTGTGGCACTGCCGCGGTCTGTGCAGGCTGAGCTGTACCAATTCTCTCCTTTCTCTCAAACTGCACACATTCAACACCATTGACTAGTTTTCTTTCATTAGTCTTACCACCTTTTGTATGCCCGAGCCCGTCCTTGATTGATGGATGCCTTCCATTCTTGTATTGTGGCCCTTTTGGTTCAACCACCTTCTTGCCACTATTTTGAGCCTTTCCAACCATGCACCCCTTTTTTATGATCTCATTGAGTCTAGCAATCTCCTTTCTTATTGCTTCCATATTAGCAAGGTTAGTGGAATAATCATTCAAATCAAGATTATAACATTTTCCACAACCTTGGCTAGTGGAGGGATTAGAGGCATCATTTGCCTTGGTGGGATGTGAGTTGCTATCCCAAAGAATGCTATATTGTTCCTCAAGTACTTTGTGCTTTCCATCTAAGTCACAATACTTTTGCTTGAGGGCAATATGTGCTTTCTTTGTGATGGCATGAGCCTCTTGCTCTTTGGCCAAGGCCTTGCGCAAGGTGCTCACCTCACTTCTCTCCCATGCAAGAGCTTCCTTGCTAGCAATATAGATATCTTCTTATTTAATAAAGTGTCCTCTCTAGATGCTAGCTCATCTTGGACACTCTCTAGTTCCTCCGTTAGCTTAGTGATAAATAATTTGGTCTTGCTATCCAAGTTTTTAGTTATTCTATTTATTTCTTCATCACTAGATTCATCATCACTATAGTAATCACTTGTATCACTACTAGAGATGTCACTAGGGGGAGGATTTTTGGATTTTGGTTTGTGTTTTACCTTCTCACCCTTTGCCATGAGACAAATGTGAGGGGAGTAGTAGTCATCATCGGACATGTTGTTGAAGAGCCATGGTGTGGAGGATGGCTTGTGAATATCCACGGTTGCAACCTTCTCATCCTCCTCATTTGAGCTATCCTTTGTTGAGTCCCATTCATGTCTAATGTGAGCTTACCCCATGTGCCTTTTGCTCTTTTTATGGTCGGCCTTGCTCTCTTTCTTTCCCTTGTTATATTTGTTGTCTTTCTTCTCATAAGGACATTGAGCAACAAAGTGTTCTGTGCTCCCAGAATTGTGGCATGCTCTCTTCTTCTTGTTTGGGAACCTTCTCTTTACTACCTTGTAGCCTTCCTTCTTTAGCCCCTTACGGTACCTTCTCATAAAGAGAGCAACATCACCAATTTCTTTAAATTGTTCACCATCACTCTCATCTTCACTTGATGATGATGTTGTCTCCACTTCTTCCTTTGCTTGCTTGGTGCCTTGGGCTTGCTAGTTGATGCTTGCTTGTTGGACTTTGACATGCAAAAGAGAAGAAGCACTTGAGAGAAGGAAGCTTAGAGAGTTGCAAGCAAGATTAGATGGCATGAAGATCAAAGATGTAGCTCTCAAGGCCAACAAATCAAGCAAGCAAGCTTCTACTAGCAAGTCAAAGTCCAACAAGCAAGCATCAACTAGCAAGCCCAAGGCACCAAGCAAGCAAAGGAAGAAGTGGAGACAACATCATCATCAAGTGAAGATGAGAGTGATGGTGAACAATTTAAAGAAATTGGTGATGTTGCTCTCTTTATGAGAAGGTACCGTAAGGGGCTAAAGAAGGAAGGCTACAAGGTAGTAAAGAGAAGGTTCCCAAACAAGAAGAAGAGAGCATGCCACAATTCTGGGAGCACAGAACACTTTGTTGCTCAATGTCCTTATGAGAAGAAAGACAACAAATATAACAAGGGAAAGAAAGAGAGCAAGGCCGACCATAAAAAGAGCAAAAGGCACATGGGGTAAGCTCACATTAGACATGAATGGGACTCAACAAAGGATAGCTCAAATGAGGAGGATGAGAAGGTTGCAACCGTGGATATTCACAAGCCATCCTCCACACCATGGCTCTTCAACAACATGTCCGATGATGACTACTACTCCCCTCACATTTGTCTCATGGCAAAGGGTGAGAAGGTAAAACACAAACCAAAATCCAAAATCCTCCCCCTAGTGACATCTCTAGTAGTGATACAAGTGATTACTATAGTGATGATGAATCTAGTGATGAAGAAATAAATAGAATAACTAAAAACTTGGATAGCAAGACCAAATTATTTATCACTAAGCTAACGGAGGAACTAGAGAGTGTCCAAGATGAGCTAGCATCTAGAGAGGACACTTTATTAAATAAGAAGATATCTATATTGCTAGCAAGGAAGCTCTTGCATGGGAGAGAAGTGAGGTGAGCACCTTGCGCAAGGCCTTGGCCAAAGAGCAAGAGGCTCATGCCATCACAAAGAAAGCACATATTGCCCTCAAGCAAAAGTATTGTGACTTAGATGGAAAGCACAAAGTACTTGAGGAACAATATAGCATTCTTTGGGATAGCAACTCACATCCCACCAAGGCAAATGATGCCTCTAATCCCTCCACTAGCCAAGGTTGTGGAAAATGTTATAATCTTGATTTGAATGATTATTCCACTAACCTTGCTAATATGGAAGCAATAAGAAAGGAGATTGCTAGACTCAATGAGATCATAAAAAAGGGGTGCATGGTTGGAAAGGCTCAAAATAGTGGCAAGAAGGTGGTTGAACCAAAAGGGCCACAATACAAGAATGGAAGGCATCCATCAATCAAGGACGGGCTCGGGCATACAAAAGGTGGTAAGACTAATGAAAGAAAACTAGTCAATGGTGTTGAATGTGTGCAGTTTGAGAGAAAGGAGAGAATTGGTACAGCTCAGCCTGCACAGACCGCGGCAGTGCCACAGCCTAGAGCGGCAGTGCCGCACCGCGGTAGTGCTGCGAGGAAGGGCGGTAGTGCCGCACCCGGAAAAATGGGAAGGCTACTAATTCACCTCCTGATCAGACTAAGCCCAAGAAGGTGGTGCCCCAGCAAAAGCAGGTTTCCCAGAAGCCAAAGGAATCCATATGGTTCACTAAGAACAAATATTCTTATCAGCCAAAGGCCCATGCACCTCGGGAATGTGTTGAGCTCTTGCTATGTGTTGAGGTGCAACAGCCGTAGTAAAGTTGTTGCAAAGTATGTTGGTAAAGAAACCAATATATATGTGAACAAAACTATATGGGTTCCTAAGATACTGATTAACATGCAAGGCCCCAAGTCAAATTGGGGACCTAAATCAAGAAACTAAACTTGTTTTGTAGGCATACTCCTCCAGTGGATCAAGTTGGGTGCTTGATAGTGGATGTACAAATCATATGACCGAAGAAAGGAGTATGTTTTCATCATATTCCCCGATGCCACACTCAAATGAGAACATTATCTTTGGAGACAATTCAAAGGGGCATGTGATTGGTCTTGGTAAAGTTGCTATAACCCTTGATCATTCAATTACAAATGTTTTACATGTTGATTCATTAGGATACAATTTTTTGTCCGTTTCTCAATTATGTGAGATGGGCTACAATTGCCTCTTTACGGATAAGGGTGTGGAAGTCTCTAGAAAGGAGGATTCCTCCATTGTCTTTATGGGTCGGTTAAAGAATAAGCTTTATCTAGTTGATTTCAACAAAGGTAAAGCTAGTCTTGAGACTTGTTTAGTGGCAAAATCTAGCATGGGTTGGTTATGGCATCACCAACTAGCTCATGTTGGGATGAGGAACTTGGCCAAACTTTTAAGAGATGAACACATCCTGGACTAACAAATGTTCATTTTGAGAAAGATAGGGTATGTAGTGCATGCCAAGCCGGAAAGCAAGTAGGTGTACCTCACCCACCAAAAAGCATTGTCTCCACCAAGCATCCATTGGAGCTAATTTGCATGGACCTCTTTGGACCAATCGCCTACCTTAGTATCAGGGGTAACAAGTATGGTCTTGTTATTGTCGATGATTATTCCCGTTTCACTTGGGTATTCTTTATGTTTGACAAGAGTCAAGTCCAAGAGAAGGTGAAGATATTCATTGGAAGGGCACAAAAGGAATTCGGTTATCCAATCAAGAAAGTGAGAAGTGACAATGGGACCAAATTCAAGAACACCCTTATAGAAGAATTTCTTGATGAAGAGGGCATCAAGCATGAGTTCTCAACTCCATACACCCCTCAACAAAATGGTGTAGTAGAGAGAAAGAACTGGACACTTATTGACATGGCAAGAACAATGCTAGATGAGTACAAGACTCCGGACCTATTTTGGGCCAAAGCTGTCAACATCGCTTGCATGCCATCAACCGTCTCTACCTACACAAGATGTTGAAGAAAACTTCATATGAGCTTCTAACCGGTAACAAACCAAAGGTGTCTTACTTCAGAGTATTTGGGTGTAAGTGTTTCATACTTACAAGAAACCCAAGTCCTCTAAGTTTGCACCTAAAGTTGATGAAGGTTTTCTTCTTGGTTATGGATCAAACGAACATGCCTACCATATTTTCAATAAGACCTCCAGGAGAATTGAAATAGTGGTAGACGTGACGTTTGATGAATCTAATGGCTCTCAAGTAGAGCAAATTGATGCAAGTGTTGTAGGAAATGAGGAGCCACCTTGAGAAGCAATCAAGCAATTAACCATTGGTGATATAAGACCATAAGAAGAATAGGCTAAAGAGGTGGAAGTTTCTCAAGCAGCTGCTGATTCAAATTCCACTGATGTACCTGATGCAGCAGTGCCACAGTCACCTGCTGTAGTGCTGGGAAGCGGCACTGCCG
>JAHUYU010001518.1:0-20768 GCA_030439765.1 Tripidium arundinaceum | reverse complement strand
CAAAACTTTGGCCAAAGAGCAAGAGGCCCATGCTATCCTAAAGAAAGCATATAATGCTCTCAAGGAAAAGTATTGTAGCTTGGATGGAAAGCACAAAGAAATTGAAGAGCAATATAGCATTCTTTGAGATAGCAACTCACATCCCTCCAAGGAAAATGATGTCTCTACTCCTTCCACTAGTCAAGGTTGTGGAAAATGCTATAATCTTGATTTAAATGTTTATTCCACTAACCTTGCTAATATGGAGGCCATGAGAAAAGAGATTGCTGGGCTCAATGAAATCATAGCAAGAGGGTGCATTGATGAAAAAACTCAAAATGGTGGCAAGAAAGTTGAAGAACCAAAAATGTCATAATACAAGAATGGAAGGTATCCATCCATCAAAGATGGGCTAGGGCACACAAAAGGAGCTAAGACCAATCGGAGAAAATTGGTAAATGGCTTTGAATGTGTGCAGTTTGAGAGGAAGGAACAGATTGGAACAGTTCAGCCTGCACAGCTCGCGGCAGTGCCGCGCATGCCAGCGGCTGTGTCGTGCCGCGGTAGTGCCGGGAATGAAAACGGTAGTGCCGCGCCCCACATAAAAGGTCTGGCTCCTGATCAGACTAAGCCCAAGAAGAGGATGCCCAGGCAAAAGCAGGTTCCGCAGAAAACCAAAGGAATCAATTTGGTGACCAAAAACAAGTATGCTTATCAACCAAAGGCCCGTGCACCCCGGAAAGCTTATCATCTTACTATGTGTTGAAGCGCAACAACCTTGGTAAAGTTGTTGCCACGTATGTTGGTAATGAGACCAACATATATGTAAAGAAAGCAATTTGGGTTCCTAAGGTATTGGTGACTAACATGCAAAGCCCAATTCTACTTGGGGACCTAAATCTAGGAACTAAACTTGTTTTGTAGGCATACTCCTCTGGTGGATCAAGTTGAGAAATGCACTCTTCACGTCCATTTGATATAGCTTGAAATTGTGATGTGTGGCATAGGATAGAAGCATCTGGATTGCTTCAAGTCTTGCCACGGGTGCATATATTTCTTCAAAGTCCAAGCCCTCTACTTGAGTGAAGCCTTGAGCAACCAATCTTGCCTTGTTCCTTGTCACCACACCATGCTCATCTTGCTTGATCCGGAAGACCCATTTGGTTCCAATGACATTGCTCTTAAGTCTTTCCATCAAGGACCACACTTGATTTCTTTCAAAGTTGCTAAGTTCTTCTTGCATGGCCATCACCCAGTCCAGATCACCAAGTGGTTGCTCTACCTTGAGAGGCTCCAAAGAGGAAACAAATGAGTAAAATTGACAGAAATTTGCTAAATGTGAATGAGTTGTTACCCCTTTTCGAAGACTCCCAAGGTCAATGGGGTGATCCCATTTCATCGTTTGCCTTAGCCTTGGATGATCGATGGTGTCTTGCTGGTCTGCTGGTCTTTCATCTTCATCTTGCTCAAATATTGGTTGTAGGTCTTGTCCACGAACAAGCGTGCTGTCAGCTGCTGTTCTGCAGGGGTGCTGCACTGCCGCTCCTGCGTGGCACTGCCGCTGGTGTGCACGGCATTGCCGCTTGCACTTCAGCAGCTGGCTATACAGCAGCTTCAACTTGAGGATCCTCCACCTCAGTAGCCTTGATTTCTTGTGGCCTTATATCACCAATGGCCATTTGCTTGATTGCTTCACAATGTGGCTCCTCATTACCTACAACACTTGAATCAACTTGCTCTACTTGAGAGCCGTTAGATTTATCAAACGTCATGTCTACCGTTGTTTCAACCTTCCTAGAGGTCTTGTTGAAAACACTGTAGGCATGCTTGTTTGATTCATAACCAAGAAGAAAACCTTCATCAACTTTAGGTGCAAACTTAGAGGATTTAGGTTTCTTGTTAAGTATGAAACACTTGCACCCAAACACTCTAAAGTAAGACACCTTTGGCTTGTTACCGGTTAGAAGCTCATATGAAGTTTTCTTCAACATCTTGTGTAGATAGAGACGGTTGATGGCATGGCAAGCGGTGTTGACGGCTTCGCCCAAAAGAGATCTGAAGTCTTGTGCTCATATAGCATTGTCCTTGCCATATCAATGAGCGTCCGTTTCTTCCTCTCTACTACACCTTTTTGTTGAGGGGTGTATGGAGTTAAAAACTCATGCCTGATGCCCTCTTTATCAAGAAACTCCTCCACATGCGTGTTCTGGAATTTAGTTTCCCAATTAAGAAGGTGTGAAGTGACAATGGAACCAAATTCCAGAACACGCATGTGGAGGAGTTTCTTGATAAAGAGGGCATCAGGCATGAGTTTTTAACTCCATACACCCCTCAACAAAAAGGTGTAGTAGAGAGGAAGAAACGGACGCTCATTGATATGGCAAGGACAATGCTATATGAGCACAAGACTTCAGATCTCTTTTGGCGAAGCCGTCAACACCGCTTGCCATGCCATCAACCGTCTCTATCTACACAAGATGTTGAAGAAAACTTCATATGAGCTTCTAACCGGTAACAAGCCAAAGGTGTCTTACTTTAGAGTGTTTGGGTGCAAGTGTTTCATACTTAACAAGAAACCTAAATCCTCTAAGTTTGCACCTAAAGTTGATGAAGGTTTTCTTCTTGGTTATGAATCAAACAAGCATGCCTACAGTGTTTTCAACAAGACCTCTAGGAAGGTTGAAACAACGGTAGACATGACGTTTGATAAATCTAACGGCTCTCAAGTAGAGCAAGTTGATTCAAGTGTTGTAGGTAATGAGGAGCCACATTGTGAAGCAATCAAGCAAATGGCCATTGGTGATATAAGGCCACAAGAAATCAAGGCTACTGAGGTGGAGGATCCTCAAGTTGAAGCTGCTGTATAGCCAGCTGCTGAAGTGCAAGCGGCAATGCCGTGCACACCAGCGGCAGTGCCACGCAGGAGCGGCAGTGCAGCACCCCTGCAGAACAGCAGCTGACAGCACGCTTGTTCGTGGACAAGACCTACAACCAATATTTGAGCAAGATGAAGATGAAAGACCAGCAGACCAGCAAGACACCATCGATCATCCAAGGCTAAGGCAAACGATGAAATGGGATCACCCCATTGACCTTGGGAGTCTTCGAAAAGGGGTAACAACTCATTCACATTTAGCAAATTTCTGTCAATTTTACTCATTTGTTTCCTCTTTGGAGCCTCTCAAGGTAGAGCAACCACTTGGTGATCTGGACTGGGTGATGGCCATGCAAGAAGAACTTAGCAACTTTGAAAGAAATCAAGTGTGGTCCTTGATGGAAAGACTTAAGAGCAATGTCATTGGAACCAAATGGGTCTTCCGGATCAAGCAAGATGAGCATGGTGTGGTGACAAGGAACAAGGCAAGATTGGTTGCTCAAGGCTTCACTCAAGTAGAGGGCTTGGACTTTGAAGAAATATATGCACCCGTGGCAAGACTTGAAGCAATCCAGATGCTTCTATCCTATGCCACACATCACAATTTCAAGCTATATCAAATGGACGTGAAGAGTGCATTTCTCAACTTGATCCACCAGAGGAGTATGCCTACAAAACAAGTTTAGTTCCTAGATTTAGGTCCCCAAGTAGAATTGGGCTTTGCATGTTAGTCACCAATACCTTAGGAACCCAAATTGCTTTCTTTACATATATGTTGGTCTCATTACCAACATACGTGGCAACAACTTTACCAAGGTTGTTGCGCTTCAACACATAGTAAGATGATAAGCTTTCCGGGGTGCACGGGCCTTTGGTTGATAAGCATACTTGTTTTTGGTCACCAAATTGATTCCTTTGGTTTTCTGCGGAACCTGCTTTTGCCTGGGCATCCTCTTCTTGGGCTTAGTCTGATCAGGAGCCAGACCTTTTATGTGGGGCGCGGCACTACCGTTTTCATTCCCGGCACTACCGCGGCACGACACAGCCGCTGGCATGCGCGGCACTGCCGCGAGCTGTGCAGGCTGAACTGTTCCAATCTGTTCCTTCCTCTCAAACTGCACACATTCAAAGCCATTTACCAATTTTCTCCGATTGGTCTTAGCTCCTTTTGTGTGCCCTAGCCCATCTTTGATGGATGGATACCTTCCATTCTTGTATTATGACATTTTTGGTTCTTCAACTTTCTTGCCACCATTTTGAGTTTTTTCATCAATGCACCCTCTGCTATGATTTCATTGAGCCCAGCAATCTCTTTTCTCATGGCCTCCATATTAGCAAGGTTAGTGGAATAAACATTTAAATCAAGATTATAGCATTTTCCACAACCTTGACTAGTGGAAGGAGTAGAGACATCATTTTCCTTGGAGGGATGTGAGTTGCTATCTCAAAGAATGCTATATTGCTCTTCAATTTCTTTGTGCTTTCCATCCAAGCTACAATACTTTTCCTTGAGAGCATTATATGCTTTCTTTAGGATAGCATGGGCCTCTTGCTCTTTGGCCAAAGTTTTGCACAAGGTGTCCACCTCACTTCTCTCTAATGCAAGAGCTTCCTTGCTAGCAATATAGAGATCTTCTTGCTTAATAAGCGTGTCATCTCTAGATGTTAGCTCGGCTTGAGTGCTCTATAATTCTTCCATTAGTTTAGTGATGAACAATTTGGTCTTTCTATTCAAATTTTTTGTTATTTGATTAATTTCTTCATCACTAGATTCATCATCACTAGAGTAGTCACTAGTATCACTAATAGATATGTCACTGGGAGAAGGAGGTTTTGGATTTCGGTTTGGGTTTTACCTTCTCACCCTTTGCCATGAGACAAATGTGAGGGGAGTAATTATCATCATCAATACATGTTATTGTAGAGCCTTGGTGTGGAGGATGGCTTATGAATAGCCACAGTTGCAACATTCTCATCCTCCTCACTTAAGCTATCTTTTGTTGAATCCCACTCATGTCCAATGTGAGCTTTCCCCATGTACCTTTTGCTCTTTTTGCGGTCGGCCTTGTCCTCTTTCTTGCCCTTGTTGTATTTGTTGTCTTTCTTCTCATAAGGACATAGAGCAATGAAGTGTTCGGTGCTCCCACAATTATAGCATGTTCTCTTTTTCTTGTTTAGAACCTCCTCTTCACTACCTTGTAGCCTTCCTTCTTAATCCCCTTGTGGTATCTTCTTATAAAGAGAGCAACATCACCAATTTCTTCATATTGTTCACCATCACTTTCATCTTCACTTGATGATGATGTTGTCTCTACCTCTTCCTTTACCTTCTTGGGTACCTTGGGCTTGCTTGTTGATGCTTCTTTGTTGGACTTGGACTTGTTGGTAGAGGGTTGCTTGGTTGATTTGTTGTCCTTGAGAGCTACGTCCTTGATTTTCATGCCATCCAACCTTGCTTGCAACTCACCAAGCTTTCTTCTTTCAAGTGCTTCCTCTCTTTGTAGGTCAAATGTGATGATCCTACCAAGCACATCACTTGGGGTGAATTGCTCAAACCTTTTCGTGTCCCTAATCAATGTCACAACAGTCCCATTCCTTGGTGAATAAGCCTCTAACAAGATCTTGACAACCTTGTGACCATTGATTTCATCTCCATCGAGACCTCTAATCTTTCCAACAATGACCATCAACCTATCAAACATTTCTTGTGGCCTCTCTCCATCCATGATCATGAACCGGTTGAGCTTTGCCATCAACAAGTTAATCTTGGATTGTCTCACTTTGTCAACCCCTTCATGAGCAATGTGCAAAGTATCCCAAATCTCCTTTGCGACCTCCAAGCCAATCACCTTGTTGTATTCCTCACCACTCAAGGCACTTAGCAAGACACTAGTGGCTTGAGAATTGAGGTGGACGTGGAGAAACTCAAGTGGTGTTGGCTTTTTGGGATCAACCGGCTTATTCACACCATTCTTGACTATCTCCCAAAGCTCCAGGTGAAGACCTACAAGATAAGCTTTCATCATGTGCTTTCACTTGGCAAAGTGAGTCCCATTGAAATGAGCTGACTTACCGGCGGGTACATTGATGAGAGCTCTAGAATCAATGTTAGGCACAGAGGCATAATTAAAGGATACGTCTCCATATGACTTCTTGTTGTTGCTGCCCCTTGTCTTGCTCTCTTTCTTGCCACCCTTGGAGGCTTGGTAGGAGATGTCATCATCTCCATCTTCGGTGTTACTTGACTCTTCTTCACTTGAGGGGGCCTTGTTTGCTTTCTCCTCTTCTTGCTTCTTCTTCTTCTTCTTATCATCATCTTCTTTCTTTCTTTGTCTTTCTTCTCTTCGCAACCTTCTTTCTTCTTTTCTTCTTGCCTTCTCTCCTTCGGACATAACATCAGGTGGGAGTGTCGTGTTGCTTGCTGTGGAGACACTCTCATTGCTGCTGCCCAGGAGTACCAACAATCAAGTGTACTATTGCACAAAATATCTTCCACAAGACCTTCTGCGACATTGGATCGAGTGTCAACATAATGTCTAAGGTAACTTATGACCATTTGTTCAAACAACCTTTGTACCCCACATATATACAGTTGCAGATGGCAGACCAAATATTTCGATTTCCGGAGGGATTAGCAAAAGACGTCATGGTCAAGATTCAAGATCACTATGTTCCCGCCGACTTTATGGTCCTAGATATGGGAGAGGAGGACGACACACCCATCATCCTTGGAAGACCATTCCTAAACACCACCAGTGCAATCATTTACATCAAATCAGGGGAAATCCACTTCCAGTTTCCAACAGAAAAGGTACGCTATTATTTCAATAGCTATACAACTTATGAGTAGCCAAAGATGAACCACTCTAGGAGGAGACATCGATCAAACCAACACCAAAAGAATCATCTGCCCAAGAATGAAGGAGAAGAAGCTGTGAAGGATGAGTCCTCTATACCAAAGTCGAGTCATCAGACCAAGCAAGTCTGGAAGGAGAAGGTAACACCATCATCAAGCTCATCATCACAAGAGGTGCAACCATCAGGGGTTCCATCTTCGGGACCAATTGATGCACCCTGGGAGGAATAAAGAACACGGCAAGAAGTCCGGTTCGGCGGACTTAAATCACCGA
The DNA here is from genome assembly GCA_030439765.1 of Tripidium arundinaceum. NCBI lineage: Eukaryota > Viridiplantae > Streptophyta > Magnoliopsida > Poales > Poaceae > Tripidium > Tripidium arundinaceum. The sequence continues at coordinate 13,784 of JAHUYU010001518.1, read as the reverse complement.
ACCCTCACCGGGAGGTAAACTCGGTAGTTATCCATATTTACTTTTAGTATTGCATAACATATTTATTTTCCTTGCACTGCATAATCCTTTCTTTAGGCATATTTCCCTTGCTACTTTTTGCATTAGAAAGGAAAATAAAAATATTGCTCATTGTTGCATTAGCATTAAAAAAATCCTAAGCCCCATGTGAATAACTTTATGGCATAAAACCCATTGAGGATTATTCATTGTGGTGGCATAAAAATAAAAATAAATATGCATTCATCTTGTTACATTTTTCTCTGTATCATAAAAGAAAAATTCAAAAAATATTGAGAACGAGATCCTGCTGAATTTTGCTTAGAAAAGAAATCATCAATCATTAAAAGCTCTAGGCAACTAAGGCTTAAGTGGCCAACCACTAACGCTTAACCTGTTCCACAAGTTTTGTTGTCTATTTGAGTTTCACAGGATTTGAAGAAGAGAAGACATGACAGATGGGAAGGCGTTCTATCACTGCTGGAAAATTGCCATACCAGACACCATCAACATCAACCGATGCTCTGCTAGGGGAAGTACATCTTCGCTGTCAGTCTGGCTCACATCACAAGATCGAACGACTACGTCAACATCCAGCTTGGGGGAGAGGGCAATCCCCCATGCATCTAAGATAAGTATTCCTTTTCCTTTTGGTTTAATTAAGTTTGCTTTATTAGTTGCTAAATAATAATAATAATAAAGATGCATAACTGAAAACAAAATAAAAATTTATCTTTATCTATATATATATATCGTGTGGTCTTAATGTCTAAAATAAAAAGAGAGTGTGCACAGAAGTTTGCTTTCTTAACTAAAATGGACTTTGAAGATAATCTCTAAAGCATGGAAATGATGAATAGTTGCTCTGTTGTAATTCTTCTCAAGTACCTAGTTTTCAGTCTTGAATTCTCCTGAGTTTTGGATAAAATTGTTTTGACCTAAAAATTTACTCTGAACTTGAAACTCGTGGGTAGCATATGCTTGATCTAAGTCTAGGTAATTGACGGATATGATATGAGAAGGTCTGAGCTGTTGTTTATCTTGTTCCTAGTGACACTAGAGTTCTGGAGATTTATCTTTTGAAAAACTTTAAAATGCTACATGATGAGTTCCTGTATGACAAGAGCTTGAATTGCTACCACAGCCATACATGCTAGTAGACTAGGAAAACTTTCATTTATATACCGCATGTTATTGCATTAAGTTTTGTCAAGCTTTGTTGACCGTTAGTGACTTGTCATGCTTTTAAAATCAAGATCATGCACACTCCACCCAAATATGCTGCTTCTACCTTGGAAGTACGCAACAACATGCCATTCCATTTAGATCCACCCAAAAATGTTTGACTCCTACACTGGGAGTGAACACCAAAAACATGCCTAATAGGATTTTCCATCTACCCAATCACCCCATTGCCACCAAATAAGGCTCCAATATTCTTGTTGTTATCTCTCAAAATTCTGTTACAGAAAGAGGCTTGGGCTGTAAAAGAAAAAAATGGACAAGTGTCCGAAGTATCTAAAAAAATGGGTGCAAAGTTGCCCTGCAGTGAGAGAGAGAAAACAATGGGAACTCCGATTCTCGCCATGAGTGAAAAAAAGAAGAGAAAGAAAAAGAAAGAGTACAACCCTAGTTCTCTCAATTGTTTTCAAGTTCCAAAAAGAGATATATATTTCAAGGAGCAAAATAGAATTAGGCTTTCACCCTCACCACCATTTACCCCACTTATATCCACTTCATATACATATCCACACAAATGCACATCTTGATTTGATTGTATGACTCATTTCTCTGGATCCATTGTTTGACTTTACAATAGATGCTTTGCAAGTATGTATGTGCTGTCTCCACACCTATGAGCTCCACATAAGCCTTAGTTGTAAGATGAGAGAGAAGGCACAATGTTTTTCTGCCTTAACCCAAAAATACCACATATTCTAAAGAGAGAAGGCATAACATCATTATTGTCTTGGTAAGGATCCACAAATACCACATATTGAGAGACTTGAGAGTGTCATACAATGGAATCTCTGGGTTTTATTTTGAAAACTTATTAAAACTCCGGAATGATAGTTGAACAAAGAGCTTGACTTGATCGTTTTGTCTTTCAATTGCTCAAGACCCAAGTGAAGGCTGAAGCCCCATGGTTGAAGGTAATATGGGTAAGTTTGAAAGTGAGATCAGTTTACTCTAATCCGGAGGAGAATTCTTGTTTGAACGCATATGTACTTTTGAGGAGTGAAAGCATGGCAGCAACACTTGATCCATCACTGGGTTTAGCATTGCTCAGGGACGAGCAAAGGTTAAGCTTGGGGGAGTTGTTGATAGTAGTTAACAACCATTATAAATCATCAAATAAAATGAATAAAGGGTATAAAAGCAATGGCCAACATAGATTAGGGGTTTAAACTAACAGAATTCCATAGTTTTAGTGAATCTGTGTTTCTGCAGGGTTTATCCAAAAAACAGTAAAGAGAGGACCCACTTTTCAGATTAATTTGCATATTCCGCGCAAGCACCAATTCTAGAAGGTTCCAGAGGACGCCAAAGAGCCACCCCCCCCCGAGATAGACCTCGAGAGGCCGCCAGGTGGAGCCGGCTGGCCTCCTCACTAGGCCAGCCGGCCTATGGGCCCACTATGTCAGCCTTAGCTTCAACGTCGGTTCCTCCACTGCCTTAGGGTTTGCACCTAAGTCGTTGATTAAGGTCGGTTTGATCCGAGGGTCCAGAATTGATGCTCCGGCCTATATAAGCCAGCCCCAGCCCCCCCTGAGGAGATATCAAGAAGAAGAGAAGAAGAGTCAAGTCATTTGAGAGTCATCCTCAGAGCTCCACCATATTCTAGGGCATAGCTAGTTATGATAGATCTAGAAGGAGGCAAGCTTCGCTTGGATTCCTGATCGTGTCAAGAGCGTGGCTTGGTAAAGCCTTCTATATCCTCTCTCTTGTATCTTTCATTATTCATATGTTTGCTACAATAGATTCGACATTGTTCTTTATAATATTTATATTCCTAGTTATCATGTTCATCGTCTACTTTGATTATATGTTTAGTATAGCTAGTTTATCTTTATATTCAAACATAAGTTCGTATAGCGCTCACCTTGATGTACACCGGGTGAGTGGTGGACATTGTGTAAGTATGGTGCTTATACGTTGTTTACCTGCGGATGCACCCTACATTCTGGGCCATGTGGTAGATCGCGGATGTGACACTCCCGTTGAGTCCTTTGTAGTCCACTCCCCAAATGTAGGACAACTAGGATCTGGTTGCGAAGGAAGACATGCTCTGTTCTTGATCTTCCTTAGTAATATCCCTTATGTGTAGATATGAAGTTGATCTTAGCTATGACTACTAAACATAATTGCACTAATCATTGTATGCTTTGACATGTAATTAAGAATGACATAGGAATATTCTTCTTAGTTCTACCTATTCAATGCTAATGCTATAGAATGGAGTACTCTGAGTGATCATTATCATTTATAACTTATAATTTATCATATATCTATCTCATGACTTACCCCTGTTGAGAGTAGAAAGATTGGATATGGTTTATCTCTCCATCATAAGTATAAGTTGTTATCATATTCCTGTTGCCCTTCCTTCCCTGTGGTAAAAATATAAATAATGATACCTAGAATTACTCCCGGGTGAAATGCTACAATGGTAAATTATCTGTGCGCTTGCAGATCCTTATATTCATAGTTGCATCATTTTCATAACTGTCTTATAATTACCAACAAACATTTCTGGCATCATGCTGGGGATGACAACCTAGCTTAAGTGATGTTAAGAAATGTCAACAATAATGCATGTAGAAAGCATAAAAGATACCAAATGAATAACAACATAATGATATCGGTTTAGGAATACCACATGGAGACATCCAATTGGATTGACACCACTTGAAATACTACTTGTAATCAATGGTGGTCTTTGAAAGCATGATGCTTATCTCTGGGGACTCTATTTTCCTTGCAATGTGACTACTACACACACGATAAACTTGAAACATGTATTAGTCTCAAAGCTTCCAACTTGTAGAGTAAACCTCCCCCTAAAAGTGTCCATACAAGCATAGAATACTTGTAGGAGACATGCACATTGACTTTTAAGGTCAAAATACCATTTGAAAGATGACACCACTTAAATGTGGGAATCATTTTCAAAGGTGATATTTGGGGTAAGTCATCTACAATTTGGACTTTGGCACATATAAGATACTTAATTGAAAACAAGATATGTGCCGTGCTCCTAAGCAAAATTAAACCATGTAGGTTTGCTCCAAGGGTAAGAGTGATACTGAGCAACCCTACCATATGATTTACCTAGTCTATGCATAACAAGAATTTAAACATGCAAATGCAAACCTAGGCATGAAAAGGAACTAGATGCTAATTGAAATTGCAATAATTTAAATTCTAGTTACCTAACATGGGAAGGGGAATTTGGGTCCATAATCTTCACTAACCCACTTGGCAATGACATGATCCAATGTGATGCACTCCATGAAATGCACCCAAACTTTGCCAAGTCTGCAAATTCCTCGAGGTCCATTGGACTTGTCACTTCCCCTTCAGGATCTGTAACACCCCAGGTGTTAGTCACCAGCTAGGCACTAGATGTGGACTAACACTACTATGTCAAATGATGATCATGAGCTCGAGTTGTCAAGTTTGGAATGAAAGCAACACATTGTGCTTAATATGGGACCCCTTGTAAAGGTCATCCTTGAGTAATGCTAAACATGTTCTTTCATGTGTCTCACATCAATCTTCATCTATATTAATCCCTGGAAAAGTTTCGTGAAGTTTGGAATCAGAAAGTCACATGAAATGATAAGTTATATACTTGTTGGAATGGATTTATTAAGTGAATGGGAACATAGGTCATCAACCAAACCTTGAAACCTTGCCCAAACAACTCCAATTGAAATCTACAACAAGAGTTATGAAGGGTTCATGTTGAGCCGAGGTCAAGAAGATGCCCCGATTGGTTGGAAACACTAGTTTCAAGAATATTCAAGATGCTGCTTTGACCAACAAAAAAGTACAGATTCTGTTCATGCTCTGAGGTTTGACCCTAAATAAAAAGTGAAGTTTAAGTTGAGGGGAAAAAACTTTGTTTAAGGGTCAAGAGCTAGTTTGGTCCCTAGCTTAGTCAAACGGAGCTCGCAAGAATCGCTAAAATGCTGTTTTGGAGTTCAAATTTGGCTAAGTTTGGATATCATGGCCATCACGGTTGGCGCATCGTGTTCTCAAGTTTTTGTTAAGCAACTCAAGTTGGTCCAAAAATAAAAGTTGGAGTTAACTCAATAGAGAAGAGCATACAAAAAGTTGGGTTCAGTTTGACCAAGTTTGACCCTCCGAAAACGAGTTTCCGTGATCGTTGTCAATGCGTTGACACTAGCATCTTGGAGGTTAATTACCTCCTAATCTGTTGCTCAAATGACCTGAGTGCCTTAATGAAAGTTGTAGACGGACCCGAGGTGAGCAAACTTCGTTTTGGGCCCATGTCCAAATTCGGCCTGTAGATGGCCCAAAACTGCGTCCCACACCGGCCACTTCGACGCGCGCTACGTGCTCAGCGAAATGCCCCAAAGGGAGAGCGTGTGGCCGCCATGCGGGAGCTTGCCCCCACCTTGCCGACACACGCCCCTGCCCTCTCCTCGCCCTCATCTCGATGTGGAGCAGTGCTGGAGCACTCGCCTGCCCCCATTCTCTCGCTTCCCCGCTCGATTGAGCCGGAGATGGTCTATGGCCTCCCGGCCACGCGCGCAGGCGGCATGCCGTGACGGCGACGGCGGCGCGGTGGTTCTCTGGTGGCGCTGGTTTGGGCGAGCGCGTGCGCGAGGTGGAGCTCGACGAGGCGGAGGCGGTGGTGCACGCGGCCGTGTATGTGGTGGGGAGCAGAGGCGGGAATGGCAGCGGCGGCCATGGAGCTTGGCAGGCGGCCATGGCGAGCGCGTCCGCGACGGCGAGAGCGAGCGGGGAAGCGAGAGAATGGGGGCAGGCGAGTGCTCCAGCACTGCTCCACATCGAGATGAGGGCGAGGAGAGGGCAGGGGCGTGTGTCGGCAAGGTGGGGGCAAGCTCCCGCATGGCGGCCACACGCTCTCCCTTTGGGGCATTTCGCTGAGCACGTAGCGCGCGTCGAAGTGGCCGGTGTGGGACGCAGTTTTGGGCCATCTACAGGCCGAATTTGGACATGGGCCCAAAACGAAGTTTGCTCACCTCGGGTCCGTCTACAACTTTCATTAAGGCACTCAGGTCATTTGAGCAACAGATTAGGAGGTAATTAACCTCCAAGATGCTAGTGTCAACGCATTGACAACGATCACGGAAACTCGTTTTCGGAGGGTCAAACTTGGTCAAACTGAACCCAACTTTTTGTATGCTCTTCTCTATTGAGTTAACTCCAACTTTTATTTTTGGACCAACTTGAGTTGCTTAACAAAAACTTGAGAACACGATGCGCCAACCGTGATGGCCATGATATCCAAACTTAGCCAAATTTGAACTCCAAAACAGCATTTTAGCGATTCTTGCGAGCTCCGTTTGACTAAGCTAGGGACCAAACTAGCTCTTGACCCTTAAACAAAGTTTTTTCCCCTCAACTTAAACTTCACTTTTTATTTAGGGTCAAACCTCAGAGCATGAACAGAATCTGTACTTTTTTGTTGGTCAAAGCAGCATCTTGAATATTCTTGAAACTAGTGTTTCCAACCAATCGGGGCATCTTCTTGACCTCGGCTCAACATGAACCCTTCATAACTCTTGTTGTAGATTTCAATTGGAGTTGTTTGGGCAAGGTTTCAAGGTTTGGTTGATGACCTATGTTCCCATTCACTTAATAAATCCATTCCAACAAGTATATAACTTATCATTTCATGTGACTTTCTGATTCCAAACTTCACGAAACTTTTCCAGGGATTAATATAGATGAAGATTGATGTGAGACACATGAAAGAACATGTTTAGCATTACTCAAGGATGACCTTTACAAGGGGTCCCATATTAAGCACAATGTGTTGCTTTCATTCCAAACTTGACAACTCGAGCTCATGATCATCATTTGACATAGTAGTGTTAGTCCACATCTAGTGCCTAGCTGGTGACTAACACCTGGGGTGTTACAGATCCTGAAGGGGAAGTGACAAGTCCAATGGACCTCGAGGAATTTGCAGACTTGGCAAAGTTTGGGTGCATTTCATGGAGTGCATCACATTGGATCATGTCATTGCCAAGTGGGTTAGTGAAGATTATGGACCCAAATTCCCCTTCCCATGTTAGGTAACTAGAATTTAAATTATTGCAATTTCAATTAGCATCTAGTTCCTTTTCATGCCTAGGTTTGCATTTGCATGTTTAAATTCTTGTTATGCATAGACTAGGTAAATCATATGGTAGGGTTGCTCAGTATCACTCTTACCCTTGGAGCAAACCTACATGGTTTAATTTTGCTTAGGAGCACGGCACATATCTTGTTTTCAATTAAGTATCTTATATGTGCCAAAGTCCAAATTGTAGATGACTTACCCCAAATATCACCTTTGAAAATGATTCCCACATTTAAGTGGTGTCATCTTTCAAAATGGTATTTTGACCTTAAAAGTCAATGTGCATGTCTCCTACAAGTATTCTATGCTTGTATGGACACTTTTAGGGGGAGGTTACTCTACAAGTTGGAAGCTTTGAGACTAATACATGTTTCAAGTTTATCGTGTGTGTAGTAGTCACATTGCAAGGAAAATAGAGTCCCCAGAGATAAGCATCATGCTTTCAAAGACCACCATTGATTACAAGTAGTATTTCAAGTGGTGTCAATCCAATTGGATGTCTCCATGTGGTATTCCTAAACCGATATCATTATGTTGTTATTCATTTGGTATCTTTTATGCTTTCTACATGCATTATTGTTGACATTTCTTAACATCACTTAAGCTAGGTTGTCATCCCCAGCATGATGCCAGAAATGTTTGTTGGTAATTATAAGACAGTTATGAAAATGATGCAACTATGAATATAAGGATCTGCAAGCGCACAGATAATTTACCATTGTAGCATTTCACCCGGGAGTAATTCTAGGTATCATTATTTATATTTTTACCACAGGGAAGGAAGGGCAACAGGAATATGATAACAACTTATACTTATGATGGAGAGATAAACCATATCCAATCTTTCTACTCTCAACAGGGGTAAGTCATGAGATAGATATATGATAAATTATAAGTTATAAATGATAATGATCACTCAGAGTACTCCATTCTATAGCATTAGCATTGAATAGGTAGAACTAAGAAGAATATTCCTATGTCATTCTTAATTACATGTCAAAGCATACAATGATTAGTGCAATTATGTTTAGTAGTCATAGCTAAGATCAACTTCATATCTACACATAAGGGATATTACTAAGGAAGATCAAGAACAGAGCATGTCTTCCTTCGCAACCAGATCCTAGTTGTCCTACATTTGGGGAGTGGACTACAAAGGACTCAACGGGAGTGTCACATCCGCGATCTACCACATGGCCCAGAATGTAGGGTGCATCCGCAGGTAAACAACGTATAAGCACCATACTTACACAATGTCCACCACTCACCCGGTGTACATCAAGGTGAGCGCTATACGAACTTATGTTTGAATATAAAGATAAACTAGCTATACTAAACATATAATCAAAGTAGACGATGAACATGATAACTAGGAATATAAATATTATAAAGAACAATGTCGAATCTATTGTAGCAAACATATGAATAATGAAAGATACAAGAGAGAGGATATAGAAGGCTTTACCAAGCCACGCTCTTGACACGATCAGGAATCCAAGCGAAGCTTGCCTCCTTCTAGATCTATCATAACTAGCTATGCCCTAGAATATGGTGGAGCTCTGAGGATGACTCTCAAATGACTTGACTCTTCTTCTCTTCTTCTTGATATCTCCTCAGGGGGGGCTGGGGCTGGCTTATATAGGCCGGAGCATCAATTCTGGACCCTCGGATCAAACCGACCTTAATCAACGACTTAGGTGCAAACCCTAAGGCAGTGGAGGAACCGACGTTGAAGCTAAGGCTGACATAGTGGGCCCATAGGCCGGCTGGCCTAGTGAGGAGGCCAGCCGGCTCCACCTGGCGGCCTCTCGAGGTCTATCTCGGGGGGGGGGTGGCTCTTTGGCGTCCTCTGGAACCTTCTAGAATTGGTGCTTGCGCGGAATATGCAAATTAATCTGAAAAGTGGGTCCTCTCTTTACTGTTTTTTGGATAAACCCTGCAGAAACACAGATTCACTAAAACTATGGAATTCTGTTAGTTTAAACCCCTAATCTATGTTGGCCATTGCTTTTATACCCTTTATTCATTTTATTTGATGATTTATAATGGTTGTTAACTACTATCAACAACTCCCCCAAGCTTAACCTTTGCTCGTCCCTGAGCAATGCTAAACCCAGTGATGGATCAAGTGTTGCTGCCATGCTTTCACTCCTCAAAAGTACATATGCGTTCAAACAAGAATTCTCCTCCGGATTAGAGTAAACTGATCTCACTTTCAAACTTACCCATATTACCTTCAACCATGGGGCTTCAGCCTTCACTTGGGTCTTGAGCAATTGAAAGACAAAACGATCAAGTCAAGCTCTTTGTTCAACTATCATTCCGGAGTTTTAATAAGTTTTCAAAATAAAACCCAGAGATTCCATTGTATGACACTCTCAAGTCTCTCAATATGTGGTATTTGTGGATCCTTACCAAGACAATAATGATGTTATGCCTTCTCTCTTTAGAATATGTGGTATTTTTGGGTTAAGGCAGAAAAACATTGTGCCTTCTCTCTCATCTTACAACTAAGGCTTATGTGGAGCTCATAGGTGTGGAGACAGCACATACATACTTGCAAAGCATCTATTGTAAAGTCAAACAATGGATCCAGAGAAATGAGTCATACAATGGAATCTCTGGGTTTTATTTTGAAAACTTATTAAAACTCCGGAATGATAGTTGAACAAAGAGCTTGACTTGATCGTTTTGTCTTTCAATTGCTCAAGACCCAAGTGAAGGCTGAAGCCCCATGGTTGAAGGTAATATGGGTAAGTTTGAAAGTGAGATCAGTTTACTCTAATCCGGAGGAGAATTCTTGTTTGAACGCATATGTACTTTTGAGGAGTGAAAGCATGGCAGCAACACTTGATCCATCACTGGGTTTAGCATTGCTCAGGGACGAGCAAAGGTTAAGCTTGGGGGAGTTGTTGATAGTAGTTAACAACCATTATAAATCATCAAATAAAATGAATAAAGGGTATAAAAGCAATGGCCAACATAGATTAGGGGTTTAAACTAACAGAATTCCATAGTTTTAGTGAATCTGTGTTTCTGCAGGGTTTATCCAAAAAACAGTAAAGAGAGGACCCACTTTTCAGATTAATTTGCATATTCCGCGCAAGCACCAATTCTAGAAGGTTCCAGAGGACGCCAAAGAGCCACCCCCCCCCGAGATAGACCTCGAGAGGCCGCCAGGTGGAGCCGGCTGGCCTCCTCACTAGGCCAGCCGGCCTATGGGCCCACTATGTCAGCCTTAGCTTCAACGTCGGTTCCTCCACTGCCTTAGGGTTTGCACCTAAGTCGTTGATTAAGGTCGGTTTGATCCGAGGGTCCAGAATTGATGCTCCGGCCTATATAAGCCAGCCCCAGCCCCCCCTGAGGAGATATCAAGAAGAAGAGAAGAAGAGTCAAGTCATTTGAGAGTCATCCTCAGAGCTCCACCATATTCTAGGGCATAGCTAGTTATGATAGATCTAGAAGGAGGCAAGCTTCGCTTGGATTCCTGATCGTGTCAAGAGCGTGGCTTGGTAAAGCCTTCTATATCCTCTCTCTTGTATCTTTCATTATTCATATGTTTGCTACAATAGATTCGACATTGTTCTTTATAATATTTATATTCCTAGTTATCATGTTCATCGTCTACTTTGATTATATGTTTAGTATAGCTAGTTTATCTTTATATTCAAACATAAGTTCGTATAGCGCTCACCTTGATGTACACCGGGTGAGTGGTGGACATTGTGTAAGTATGGTGCTTATACGTTGTTTACCTGCGGATGCACCCTACATTCTGGGCCATGTGGTAGATCGCGGATGTGACACTCCCGTTGAGTCCTTTGTAGTCCACTCCCCAAATGTAGGACAACTAGGATCTGGTTGCGAAGGAAGACATGCTCTGTTCTTGATCTTCCTTAGTAATATCCCTTATGTGTAGATATGAAGTTGATCTTAGCTATGACTACTAAACATAATTGCACTAATCATTGTATGCTTTGACATGTAATTAAGAATGACATAGGAATATTCTTCTTAGTTCTACCTATTCAATGCTAATGCTATAGAATGGAGTACTCTGAGTGATCATTATCATTTATAACTTATAATTTATCATATATCTATCTCATGACTTACCCCTGTTGAGAGTAGAAAGATTGGATATGGTTTATCTCTCCATCATAAGTATAAGTTGTTATCATATTCCTGTTGCCCTTCCTTCCCTGTGGTAAAAAATATAAATAATGATACCTAGAATTACTCCCGGGTGAAATGCTACAATGGTAAATTATCTGTGCGCTTGCAGATCCTTATATTCATAGTTGCATCATTTTCATAACTGTCTTATAATTACCAACAAACATTTCTGGCATCATGCTGGGGATGACAACCTAGCTTAAGTGATGTTAAGAAATGTCAACAATAATGCATGTAGAAAGCATAAAAGATACCAAATGAATAACAACATAATGATATCGGTTTAGGAATACCACATGGAGACATCCAATTGGATTGACACCACTTGAAATACTACTTGTAATCAATGGTGGTCTTTGAAAGCATGATGCTTATCTCTGGGGACTCTATTTTCCTTGCAATGTGACTACTACACACACGATAAACTTGAAACATGTATTAGTCTCAAAGCTTCCAACTTGTAGAGTAACCTCCCCCTAAAAGTGTCCATACAAGCATAGAATACTTGTAGGAGACATGCACATTGACTTTTAAGGTCAAAATACCATTTTGAAAGATGACACCACTTAAATGTGGGAATCATTTTCAAAGGTGATATTTGGGGTAAGTCATCTACAATTTGGACTTTGGCACATATAAGATACTTAATTGAAAACAAGATATGTGCCGTGCTCCTAAGCAAAATTAAACCATGTAGGTTTGCTCCAAGGGTAAGAGTGATACTGAGCAACCCTACCATATGATTTACCTAGTCTATGCATAACAAGAATTTAAACATGCAAATGCAAACCTAGGCATGAAAAGGAACTAGATGCTAATTGAAATTGCAATAATTTAAATTCTAGTTACCTAACATGGGAAGGGGAATTTGGGTCCATAATCTTCACTAACCCACTTGGCAATGACATGATCCAATGTGATGCACTCCATGAAATGCACCCAAACTTTGCCAAGTCTGCAAATTCCTCGAGGTCCATTGGACTTGTCACTTCCCCTTCAGGATCTGTAACACCCCAGGTGTTAGTCACCAGCTAGGCACTAGATGTGGACTAACACTACTATGTCAAATGATGATCATGAGCTCGAGTTGTCAAGTTTGGAATGAAAGCAACACATTGTGCTTAATATGGGACCCCTTGTAAAGGTCATCCTTGAGTAATGCTAAACATGTTCTTTCATGTGTCTCACATCAATCTTCATCTATATTAATCCCTGGAAAAGTTTCGTGAAGTTTGGAATCAGAAAGTCACATGAAATGATAAGTTATATACTTGTTGGAATGGATTTATTAAGTGAATGGGAACATAGGTCATCAACCAAACCTTGAAACCTTGCCCAAACAACTCCAATTGAAATCTACAACAAGAGTTATGAAGGGTTCATGTTGAGCCGAGGTCAAGAAGATGCCCCGATTGGTTGGAAACACTAGTTTCAAGAATATTCAAGATGCTGCTTTGACCAACAAAAAAGTACAGATTCTGTTCATGCTCTGAGGTTTGACCCTAAATAAAAAGTGAAGTTTAAGTTGAGGGGAAAAAACTTTGTTTAAGGGTCAAGAGCTAGTTTGGTCCCTAGCTTAGTCAAACGGAGCTCGCAAGAATCGCTAAAATGCTGTTTTGGAGTTCAAATTTGGCTAAGTTTGGATATCATGGCCATCACGGTTGGCGCATCGTGTTCTCAAGTTTTTGTTAAGCAACTCAAGTTGGTCCAAAAATAAAAGTTGGAGTTAACTCAATAGAGAAGAGCATACAAAAAGTTGGGTTCAGTTTGACCAAGTTTGACCCTCCGAAAACGAGTTTCCGTGATCGTTGTCAATGCGTTGACACTAGCATCTTGGAGGTTAATTACCTCCTAATCTGTTGCTCAAATGACCTGAGTGCCTTAATGAAAGTTGTAGACGGACCCGAGGTGAGCAAACTTCGTTTTGGGCCCATGTCCAAATTCGGCCTGTAGATGGCCCAAAACTGCGTCCCACACCGGCCACTTCGACGCGCGCTACGTGCTCAGCGAAATGCCCCAAAGGGAGAGCGTGTGGCCGCCATGCGGGAGCTTGCCCCCACCTTGCCGACACACGCCCCTGCCCTCTCCTCGCCCTCATCTCGATGTGGAGCAGTGCTGGAGCACTCGCCTGCCCCCATTCTCTCGCTTCCCCGCTCGCTCTCGCCGTCGCGGACGCGCTCGCCATGGCCGCCTGCCAAGCTCCATGGCCGCCGCTGCCATTCCCGCCTCTGCTCCCCACCACATACAC
>JAHUYU010001559.1:0-19842 GCA_030439765.1 Tripidium arundinaceum | reverse complement strand
GGCAAAGAGGTAGTCAGTTCGCTTGGACTTGACTACGATGTCGTCCACGTAAGCCTCAACGGTCCGCCCGATGAGGTCTCCAAAACACCTGAGCATACAGCGTTGGTACGTACCTCCTGCGTTATTCAGGCCGAACGGCATTGAACGTAGCAGTACGACCCAAAGGGGGTGATGAAGGAGGTCACGAGCTGGTCAGACTCCTTCATCATGATCTGATGGTAGCCTGAGTAGGCGTCAAGGAAGCAGAGGGTTTCGCACCCCGAGGTCGAGTCGACTACTTGATCTATGCGTGGCAAAGGAAACGGATCCTTTAGACGCGCCTTGTTGAGACTCGCGTAATCGACACACATTCTCCATTTTCCACTCTTTTTTCGTACAAGAACGAGATTAGATAACCACTCGGGGTGATACACTTCCTTGATGAACCCGGCCACCAAAAGCTTTGAGATCTCCTCGCCGATTGCCTTGCGCTTCTCCTCGTCGAAGCGGCGCAGGCGTTGCTTTATCGGCTTGGAGACTGGCCTGATCCATAAGGCGTGCTCGACGACCTCCCTCGGTATGCCTGGCATGTCCGAGGGTTTCCACGCGAAAATGTCTTTGTTCGCACAGAGGAAGTCGACGAGCGCGCTTTCCTAGTTGTGGGAGAGGGCGGTGCCGATGCACACCACCTTCCCATCGGAGCTGCTAGGGTCAATGAGGACCTCCTTGGTGTCTTCGGCCGACTTGAACGACCCGGATGCTTTCTTGGCGTCGGGCGCCTCTCGTCGACCACTTGGTGGACGGTCGGGAGCCCCTCGGAGGCGATGATTGCCGAGGCGAGCTGGCAGCTCTCCACCTCGCATTCGTAGGCGCGCTGGATGGAGGCGCCGACCGTAATGATGCCCTTCGGGCCCGGCATCTTCAGCTTTAGGTAGGTGTAGTTGGGGACGGCCATGAACTTCGCGTAGCATGGGCATCCCAGGATGGCGTGGTAGGTCCCATGAAACCCAACCACCTCAAAGGTGACAGGCAGGTCGATCTGCCCAAGTGCTCCCAGGCACGATGCCATGGAAAGGCGCTCCGTTTGGCCGGATGTGCGATCGATTGTTGCCCATGGCATCAAGGGTCTCAGCATATATGATGTTGAGGCCACTGCCCCCGTCCATCAGAACCTTGGTGAGCCGCTTTGTGTCGACAATGGGGTCGACCATGAGCAGGTACCGACCTGGCCGCGGAATGTGCTCTGGGTGGTCAGACCGGTCGAAGGTGATAGGCGACCCGGACCATTTGAGGAACGTGGGCGCGGCCGGCTCGATCCCGTAGACCTCGTGGCGCTCGAGCTTTTGGCGACGCCTAGAGGCATAGGAGTCCGCCCCCCAAAGATCATGAAGCAGGCGGTCTCGGCTGCGAAGGTGCCGCCCTCTCCCTCAGCATCGTCCTCTTTGGGGTCGGGCTTTTTCTGCTCCCCCCTCTTGGAGCTTCCCGCCAAGAACTTCCGCATGAGCCCACAGTCCTTGAGCGCGTGTTTGATGGGGTAGCCATGGTTCGAGCACGGCCCCTCGAGCATTTTTTTGAAGTGGTCCGGGGTGCCCTCGGTGGGCGCCCTCTTACCCTTTCGTTCGGCGGTGGCTACGAGCAAGCCCTCGCGCCGCTACTTGTTCTTCTTCCTCTTGTTGGAGCGGTTAGAAGTGTCCTCATTGGCGTCCTTGTCCCGCTTCAACTTGCCCATGGAGCGGTCAAAAATCGCCCCCACCGCGTCCTCGCCGGAAGCGTGGCTGGTGGCGATGTCGAGGAGCTCCTTGGTTGTTCGCAGACTCTTTCGCCCCAGCTTGTGAACCAGGGTCTTGTTGGTGGTCCCGGACAGGAAGGCGCTGATGACGTCAACATCAGCAATGCTCGGTAGCTCGTTGCATTGCCGGGAAAAGCGGCGGATGTAGTCACGGAGAGACTCATCCGGCTTCTGCCGGCAGTTCTTGAGGTCCCACGGGTTCCCGGGGCGTGTGTAGGTGCTCTGGAAGTTTCCCATGAAGATCTCCTTCAGGTCCGCCCAATGTAGGATGCTGTTGGGCGGGAGGTGCTCCAACCATGTCCGGGCCGAGTCGGCGAGGTACAAGGGGAGGTTGCGGATGATGAAACTGTCATTTTCTGCACCGCCGGCTTGACAGGCAAGCCGGTAATCCTCAAGCCAGAGTGTTGGCATTTCTTAACGTCATTACCAAGATAGATAAACGACCCATCCTAGGTAACGACGCTAGAAATACTCGTTGGTACTTATTAACATCATCACTATAAATGTAGCATTTCAACCATTCATAGATAATAATGCTAACAAATACACTGATAGTTCAGGCTCAATCCGCAAGCGCACAGATCTATCATTATAGCATTTCACCTAGAGTATTCCAGGTATCGTTATTTATATTTTCCCATGGGAAGGCAATAGCTAATCATGGATATTGAATAGCTCAATGTTAATAATATAGCATAATAATCAATTGTTCATCAGGGTAAATGAAACATGATAAATTGGGGATAGTGAAGTTTCAGTATTGATAAATTAAAGATAATGAAGTTTCACACAGGCTTATATGAGCATCTCTATCGGGGGTTAAAGAAAGATAATTGAATAAAAGAATAAAGAATGCAAGAATATCCTAACTAGAACAATCTATTACAGTTATTGTCAAGAATTCTAGCAAGTCATACAATTAATATAAACATGGTTAGATTAATATCTAGATGGATCGGGAGAATGCCTAAGGTCTGGTCTGCCAGCTCCCCGCATCGCTTTAGACTCCTACACCATACCCGAACGTGGGGGAATACGAGGGACGGACAGGGCTGTCACCACCTGCCGCCTACCCCACTACCGTGGAGTACGAACTGCAATTACCCGTTCCCTTGTATCCAAGTACCATACTTGCATACACGAAAACCAAATATGTCCCCCCAGGTCGAGAACATATGCGAATCCGAAGACTTGATAAACCACCATCTAGACATTAGCCTAAACACAATTACACTAATTATATGTTTAATTAAGATCAAAGTTCTAATCACCATGATCAAGATACTCGAACTAGGAACTAGTTCTAATACGAAGAACATGAATGAAGAACTTAGCTCTAATTCAAGAACAATACTATAAATATAAGTAGAGCACAAGCACAAGATGGAACTAGAACTAGATTTATTCATACCAAGAACAGCCAAGATGTTCTTCTCCTCTTTACAACTTGAAGCTCTGCTCTAGATTTAAACTACAACCAAAAGGATAAACTAAGACTAGAGAGCTCTGGAGTTGTATTGCCTGAATATAACTTGTGTGAAAACTTGTGAAAATTGTGAAACTTAATTTACAGAGGAGAACATGGCTGCATTATATAGTACCTAGAGGTCGGTTCGTGGACGAATATTCTTGGTAACCTATGGAACCGCCTTTAGCACCGCCATAGGAAGCGACATGCGAAAGATGGGCCCGAGATGCGCCACCAGGGGGGCGGCCGCACCAGGGGGTCGGCCGCACCCTGGCTGCCGCCTCTCGCCACCGACTTTGTCTGGTGGGCTCCCTGATGGGTCTGGATCACTTCTATGTTGGGTATTGGCCCTGGTTCGCATCGTGGATTTGGCCTTCTTCACATGCTTCACTTGGGCTGCGTGAAATACGCTTTGTTGATTGCGCATTTTCCCGAGTTTTACACTAATTCCACACTTAAGTCCTGCAAAATAGTAATCTTCCAATACATGTGGAACTAGGTGAATATCAAAGACATATGCATGTAAACCATGTATTTTTCTCCATTTTTCATACAAGTTGGCGATATGAAATATGTCGTTAGTGACCGCCAACAAGTTCCCCAAGCTTACCCTTTGCACGTCCCGGGCAAAAGTTAAGACAGAGGTTGTTGATCAGGAGTTGCTGCAATGCTGATTATATTCTAAGAGTACCAGGTTTATAACTAAGTGTTCTTCCTCAATCTGAATATACTAGCATATTGCTCATCCTTTTATTATTTTATAATTCATGGGGCTTATGTACCTTGACTCTTATTCCTTAGTAATCATAGGACAGACCAGTTAATGTAGAACCACTAGTCCTCTATTCTTTGATTAACCATCTATCCAAAGTTTTTAAATATTTTTGCAAAGAAAAATAGTTCCTCAAATGATTCACTCATTCGCTCAATGTGTATATGTATTCCTTACCAAAGACTTTGAAATTTTGCCTTTCCTTCACCTACTTCTATTGGCTTATGTGGAATTGCAGGTAGGTATGAAGAAAATAGCATACTTGCATTTCATAATATTGCTAAGTCAAAGACCGGACCAAAAGGAGATACAAGTCATACACTTAGATCAAGAAGTGCAAATGTGTGGAAATATATGTATTTTTTTAAACTCCTTTTATTATGACTCTCTCTTTCTTTTGAAAAGTGCTTCTAAGAATATGGGCTATTTTATTCTCACTGACGGGCATCAAGGTACCCATTGTTTTCTCTCGGGCGAGCATCGAAGTGCCCATTGTTTTCTCTCTTTTTTTTATTCATACATCATGCTCTTTGGCATGCTTTCTTTTCTCATGCACTTTGGCATGGTTTTTTTAACATAGCCCATAATCTTTTTGGCACATGAATATTTTTGGAGAGAGAATCACAATGATTGAAGCATTTTTAGTGAACAAATGGATTGCGTAACTCTTAGTGTAAGAGTCAGCATTTTATTTGGGAGTGTACGTGAATCTTGATCTTTGGTGCATGAGAAAAGAAAGCATGCCAAAGAGCATGATGTATGAATAAAAAAAAGAGAGAAAACAATGGGCACTTCGATGCTCGCCCGAGAGAAAACAATGGGTACCTTGATGCCCGTCAGTGAGAATAAAATAGCCCATATTCTTAGAAGCACTTTTCAAAAGAAAGAGAGAGTCATAATAAAGGAGTTTAAAAAAATACATATATTTCCACACATTTGCACTTCTTGATCTAAGTGTATGACTTGTATCTCCTTTTGGTCCGGTCTTTGACTTAGCAATATTATGAAATGCAAGTATGCTATTTTCTTCATACCTACCTGCAATTCCACATAAGCCAATTAGAAGTAGGTTGAAGGAAAGGCAAAATTTCAAAAGTCTTTGGTAAGGAATACATATACACATTGAGCGAATGAGTGAATCATTTGAGGAACTATTTTTCTTTGCAAAATATTTAAAAACTTTGGATAGATGGTTAATCAAAGAATAGAGGACTAGTGGTTCTACATTAACTGGTCTGTCCTATGATTACTAAGGAATAAGAGTCAAGGTACATAAGCCCCATGAATTATAAAATAATAAAAGGATGAGCAATATGCTAGTATATTCAGATTGAGGAAGAACACTTAGTTATAAACCTGGTACTCTTAGAATATAATCAGCATTGCAGCAACTCCTGATCAACAACCTCTGTCTTAACTTTTGCCGGGACGTGCAAAGGGTAAGCTTGGGGAACTTGTTGGCGGTCACTAACGACATATTTCATATCGCCAACTTGTATGAAAAATGGAGAAAAATACATGGTTTACATGCATATGTCTTTGATATTCACCTAGTTCCACATGTATTGGAAGATTACTATTTTGCAGGACTTAAGTGTGGAATTAGTGTAAAACTCGGGAAAATGCGCAATCAACAAAGCGTATTTCACGCAGCCCAAGTTGAAGCATGTGAAGAAGGCCAAATCCACGATGCGAACCAGGGCCAATACCCAACATAGAAGTGATCCAGACCCATCAGGGAGCCCACCAGACAAAGTCGGTGGCGAGAGGCGGCAGCCAGGGTGCGGCCGACCCCCTGGTGCGGCCGCCCCCCTGGTGGCGCATCTCGGGCCCATCTTTCGCATGTCGCTTCCTATGGCGGTGCTAAAGGCGGTTCCATAGGTTACCAAGAATATTCGTCCACGAACCGACCTCTAGGTACTATATAATGCAGCCATGTTCTCTCTGTAAATTAAGTTTCACAATTTTCACAAGTTTTCACACAAGTTATATTCAGGCAATACAACTCCAGAGCTCTCTAGTCTTAGTTTATCCTTTTGGTTGTAGTTTAAATCTAGAGCAGAGCTTCAAGTTGTAAAGAGGAGAAGAACATCTTGGCTGTTCTTGGTATGAATAAATCTAGTTCTAGTTCCATCTTGTGCTTGTGCTCTACTTATATTTATAGTATTGTTCTTGAATTAGAGCTAAGTTCTTCATTCATGTTCTTCGTATTAGAACTAGTTCCTAGTTCGAGTATCTTGATCATGGTGATTAGAACTTTGATCTTAATTAAACATATAATTAGTGTAATTGTGTTTAGGCTAATGTCTAGATGGTGGTTTATCAAGTCTTCGGATTCGCATATGTTCTCGACCTGGGGGGACATATTTGGTTTTCGTGTATGCAAGTATGGTACTTGGATACAAGGGAACGGGTAATTGCAGTTCGTACTCCACGGTAGTGGGGTAGGCGGCAGGTGGTGACAGCCCTGTCCGTCCCTCGTATTCCCCACGTTCGGGTATGGTGTAGGAGTCTAAAGCGATGCGGGGAGCTGGCAGACCAGACCTTAGGCATTCTCCCGATCCATCTAGATATTAATCTAACCATGTTTATATTAATTGTATGACTTGCTAGAATCTTGACAATAACTGTAATAGATTGTTCTAGTTAGGATATTCTTGCATTCTTTATTCTTTTATTCAATTATCTTTCTTTAACCCCCGATAGAGATGCTCATATAAGCCTGTGTGAAACTTCATTATCTTTAATTTATCAATACTGAAACTTCACTATCCCCAATTTATCAATGTTTCATTTACCCTGATGAACAATTGATTATTATGCTATATTATTAACATTGAGCTATTCAATATCCATGATTAGCTATTGCCTTCCCATGGGAAAATATAAATAACGATACCTGGAATACTCTAGGTGAAATGCTATAATGATAGATCTGTGCGCTTGCGGATTGAGCCTGAACTATCAGTGTATTTGTTAGCATTATTATCTATGAATGGTTGAAATGCTACATTTATAGTGATGATGTTAATAAGTACCAACGAGTATTTCTAGCGTCGTTACCTAGGATGGGTCGTTTATCTATCTTGGTAATGACGTTAAGAAATGCCAACACTCTGGCTTGAGGATTACCGGCTTGCCTGTCAAGCCGGCGGTGCAGAAAATGACAGTTTCATCATCCGCAACCTCCCCTTGTACCTCGCCGACTCGGCCCGGACATGGTTGGAGCACCTCCCGCCCAACAGCATCCTACATTGGGCGGACCTGAAGGAGATCTTCATGGGAAACTTCCAGAGCACCTACACACGCCCCGGGAACCCGTGGGACCTCAAGAACTGCCGGCAGAAGCCGGATGAGTCTCTCCGTGACTACATCCGCCGCTTTTCCCGGCAATGCAACGAGCTACCGAGCATTGCTGATGTTGACGTCATCAGCGCCTTCCTGTCCGGGACCACCACAAGACCCTGGTTCACAAGCTGGGGCGAAAGAGTCTGCGAACAACCAAGGAGCTCCTCGACATCGCCACCAGCCACGCTTCCGGCGAGGACGCGGTGGGGGCGATTTTTGACCGCTCCATGGGCAAGTTGAAGCGGGACAAGGACGCCAATGAGGACACTTCTAACCGCTCCAACAAGAGGAAGAAGAACAAGTAGCGGCGCGAGGGCTTGCTCGTAGCCACCGCCGAACGAAAGGGTAAGAGGGCGCCCACCGAGGGCACCCCGGACCACTTCAAAAAAATGCTCGAGGGGCCGTGCTCGAACCATGGCTACCCCATCAAACACGCGCTCAAGGACTGTGGGCTCATGCGGAAGTTCTTGGCGGGAAGCTCCAAGAGGGGGGAGCAGAAAAAGCCCGACCCCAAAGAGGACGATGCTGAGGGAGAGGGCGGCACCTTCGCAGCCGAGACCGCCTGCTTCATGATCTTTGGGGGGCGGACTCCTATGCCTCTAGGCGTCGCCAAAAGCTCGAGCGCCACGAGGTCTACGGGATCGAGCCGGCCGCGCCCACGTTCCTCAAATGGTCCGGGTCGCCTATCACCTTCGACCGGTCTGACCACCCAGAGCACATTCCGCGGCCAGGTCGGTACCTGCTCATGGTCGACCCCATTGTCGACACAAAGCGGCTCACCAAGGTTCTGATGGACGGGGGCAGTGGCCTCAACATCATATATGCTGAGACCCTTGATGCCATGGGCAACAATCGATCGCACATCCGGCCAAACGGAGCGCCTTTCCATGGCATCGTGCCTGGGAGCACTTGGGCAGATCGACCTGCCTGTCACCTTTGAGGTGGTTGGGTTTCATGGGACCTACCACGCCATCCTGGGATGCCCATGCTACGCGAAGTTCATGGCCGTCCCCAACTACACCTACCTAAAGCTGAAGATGCCGGGCCCGAAGGGCATCATTACGGTCGGCGCCTCCATCCAGCGCGCCTACGAATGCGAGGTGGAGAGCTGCCAGCTCGCCTCGGCAATCATCGCCTCCGAGGGGCTCCCGACCGTCCACCAAGTGTCGTCGACGAGGAGGCGCCCGACGCCAAGAAAGCATCCGGGTCGTTCAAGTCGGCCGAAGACACCAAGGAGGTCCTCATTGACCCTAGCAGCTCCGATGGGAAGGTGGTGTGCATCGGCACCGCCCTCTCCCACAACTAGGAAAGCGCGCTCGTCGACTTCCTCTGTGCGAACAAAGACATTTTCGCGTGGAAACCCTCGGACATGCCAGGCATACCGAGGGAGGTCGTCGAGCACGCCTTATGGATCAGGCCAGTCTCCAAGCCGATAAAGCAACGCCTGCGCCGCTTCGACGAGGAGAAGCGCAAGGCAATCGGCGAGGAGATCTCAAAGCTTTTGGTGGCCGGGTTCATCAAGGAAGTGTATCACCCGAGTGGTTATCTAATCTCGTTCTTGTACGAAAAAAGAGTGGAAAATGGAGAATGTGTGTCGATTACGCGAGTCTCAACAAGGCGCGTCTAAAGGATCCGTTTCCTTTGCCACGCATAGATCAAGTAGTCGACTCGACCTCGGGGTGCGAAACCCTCTGCTTCCTTGACGCCTACTCAGGCTACCATCAGATCATGATGAAGGAGTCTGACCAGCTCGTGACCTCCTTCATCACCCCCTTTGGGTCGTACTGCTACGTTTCAATGCCGTTCGGCCTGAATAACGCAGGAGGTACGTACCAACGCTGTATGCTCAGGTGTTTTGGAGACCTCATCGGGCGGACCGTTGAGGCTTACGTGGACGACATCGTAGTCAAGTCCAAGCGAACTGACTACCTCTTTGCCGACCTCGAGTTAGCCTTCGAAAGGCTCAAAGGGAACAGCATCAAGCTCAACCCCGAAAAGTGTGTCTTAGGGGTCCCGAGGGGTATGTTGCTCGGATTCATCGTCTCCGAGCGCGGCATCGAAGCCAACCCCAAAAAAATTGCGGCCATCGCTAAGATGGGTGTTGGCATTTCTTAACGTCATTACCAAGATAGATAAACGACCCATCCTAGGTAACGGCGCTAGAAATACTCGTTGGTACTTATTAACATCATCACTATGAATATAGCATTTCAACCATTCATAGATAATAATGCTAACAAATACACTGATAGTTCAGGCTCAATCCGCAAGTGCACAGATCTATCATTATAGCATTTCACCTAGAGTATTCCAGGTATCATTATTTATATTTTCCCATGGGAAGGCAATACCTAATCATGGATATTGAATAGCTCAATGTTAATAATATAGCATAATAATCAATTGTTCATCAGGGGTAAATGAAACATTGATAAATTGGGGATAGTGAAGTTTCAGCATTGATAAATTAAGGATAATGAAGTTTCACACAGGCTTATATGAGCATCTCTATCGGGGGTTAAAGGAAGATAATTGAATAAAAGAATAAAGAATACAAGAATATCCTAACTAGAACAATCTATTACAGTTATTGTCAAGAATTCTAGCAAGTCATACAATTAATATAAACATGGTTAGATTAATATCTAGATGGATCGGGAGAATGCCTAAGGTCTGGTCTGCCAGCTCCCCGCATCGCTTTAGACTCCTACACCATACCCGAACGTGGGGGAATACGAGGGACGGACAGGGCTGTCACCACCTGCCGCCTACCCCACTACCGTGGAGTACGAACTGCAATTACCCGTTCCCTTGTATCCAAGTACCATACTTGCATACACGAAAACCAAATATGTCCCCCCAGGTCGAGAACATATGCGAATCCGAAGACTTGATAAACCACCATCTAGACATTAGCCTAAACACAATTACACTAATTATATGTTTAATTAAGATCAAAGTTCTAATCACCATGATCAAGATACTCGAACTAGGAACTAGTTCTAATACGAAGAACATGAATGAAGAACTTAGCTCTAATTCAAGAACAATACTATAAATATAAGTAGAGCACAAGCACAAGATGGAACTAGAACTAGATTTATTCATACCAAGAACAGCCAAGATGTTCTTCTCCTCTTTACAACTTGAAGCTCTGCTCTAGATTTAAACTACAACCAAAAGGATAAACTAAGACTAGAGAGCTCTGGAGTTGTATTGCCTGAATATAACTTGTGTGAAAACTTGTGAAAATTGTGAAACTTAATTTACAGAGGAGAACATGGCTGCATTATATAGTACCTAGAGGTCGGTTCGTGGACGAATATTCTTGGTAACCTATGGAACCGCCTTTAGCACCGCCATAGGAAGCGACATGCGAAAGATGGGCCCGAGATGCGCCACCAGGGGGGCGGCCGCACCAGGGGGTCGGCCGCACCCTGGCTGCCGCCTCTCGCCACCGACTTTGTCTGGTGGGCTCCCTGATGGGTCTGGATCACTTCTATGTTGGGTATTGGCCCTGGTTCGCATCGTGGATTTGGCCTTCTTCACATGCTTCAACTTGGGCTGCGTGAAATACGCTTTGTTGATTGCGCATTTTCCCGAGTTTTACACTAATTCCACACTTAAGTCCTGCAAAATAGTAATCTTCCAATACATGTGGAACTAGGTGAATATCAAAGACATATGCATGTAAACCATGTATTTTTCTCCATTTTTCATACAAGTTGGCGATATGAAATATGTCGTTAGTGACCGCCAACAAGTTCCCCAAGCTTACCCTTTGCACGTCCCGGGCAAAAGTTAAGACAGAGGTTGTTGATCAGGAGTTGCTGCAATGCTGATTATATTCTAAGAGTACCAGGTTTATAACTAAGTGTTCTTCCTCAATCTGAATATACTAGCATATTGCTCATCCTTTTATTATTTTATAATTCATGGGGCTTATGTACCTTGACTCTTATTCCTTAGTAATCATAGGACAGACCAGTTAATGTAGAACCACTAGTCCTCTATTCTTTGATTAACCATCTATCCAAAGTTTTTAAATATTTTTGCAAAGAAAAATAGTTCCTCAAATGATTCACTCATTCGCTCAATGTGTATATGTATTCCTTACCAAAGACTTTTGAAATTTTGCCTTTCCTTCAACCTACTTCTAATTGGCTTATGTGGAATTGCAGGTAGGTATGAAGAAAATAGCATACTTGCATTTCATAATATTGCTAAGTCAAAGACCGGACCAAAAGGAGATACAAGTCATACACTTAGATCAAGAAGTGCAAATGTGTGGAAATATATGTATTTTTTTAAACTCCTTTTATTATGACTCTCTCTTTCTTTTGAAAAGTGCTTCTAAGAATATGGGCTATTTTATTCTCACTGACGGGCATCAAGGTACCCATTGTTTTCTCTCGGGCGAGCATCGAAGTGCCCATTGTTTTCTCTCTTTTTTTTATTCATACATCATGCTCTTTGGCATGCTTTCTTTTCTCATGCACTTTGGCATGGTTTTTTTAACATAGCCCATAATCTTTTTGGCACATGAATATTTTTGGAGAGAGAATCACAATGATTGAAGCATTTTTAGTGAACAAAATGGATTGCGTAACTCTTAGTGTAAGAGTCAGCATTTTATTTGGGAGTGTACGTGAATCTTGATCTTTGGTGCATGAAAATAATCTCAACAATGGTCACAACAATTTGACAAAGCTCAATGAAAATACAAGTAGCATATGAGTATGGTTTCTTAAACTAAAAACATCATATGGCTCTGGTAGGAAATAATATCATTGAGGAACTTAAGATTTTAAATTTTAAAAGATAAAATCTCTGGATATCTAGTCTTCCTTAGAACAAAGTCATAGTAAATTCATACTTCACCAAATCTTATCTCATAACACTTTAGACTAGAGTTAGGCTTTATGCATCCCACTAAGTTCAAATTTTATAAATGAGCAATTCAGCTAATAAACTCAAATATTGGGGAACTCAAAGTTATAAACTAGGACTAATAGAATATAAGACAGAGCAACTATTCATCATTTCAACATGGAGATCAACATATTTACATCACACATGTGAAATAAAACAAATATTTTTGAATTTTTTTCAATTTTTTTAGAATTATAAATTCAGAAAATAAAATTGCTAAAAATAAATGCAGAAATTAAGATACATATTACCTCAGGTGGGGGTCCTCCCCCAAGCTAAATCTTGGCTCAAGGATCAGAAACTTCAGCCTCAAGAGTTGCGGATGCCGGTACCTTTACCTTCCATTCCATCTTTGCCCTTGATTTTTCTACTTCTTTTGTTGGAGGTGTGGCAACTGGTTTTGAATTAATAATTTCTTCCTTCCGCTTGTTTGACTTCTTATTCTTCTTTTTAGTTCCTTCCTTTTGTACAGGTTTTTCCATTATTTGGGGATGAATTTCTATCTCTTGAATTTTCTGTGAGTCTGGCTCATATTTGATCCGAATCATGGAGCATTGCTCTTGTTGTTTAGGCCGAAACTCAAATTTCTCTTCTGTTCCATTGATACTGAAGCGGATCTCTCCGGCTCCAACATCTATCTGTGCTCCTGCAGTGCTGAGGAAGGGTCGTCCCAAAATGAGGGGTGTTTCCTTAGTTGTTTCCATATCTAGCACTACAAAGTCCACAGGAACAAAGTATCCTCTAATCTTTACTGGTATGTCTTCGGCAATGTCCGCAGGATAGCGAACGGATGAATATGCTAGTTGGAGTTGCATAACCGTTGGGGCTAGATGTGTAAAGTTTAGTTTGTCGAAGACTGCCTTGGGCATAACACTAACACTTGCTCCAAGGTCACACAGAGCATGATCAAACTTCTGGGCTCCAATTGAACGGGCTATGGTAGGATACCCAGGATCCTTTTTCTTCTCTGGTAAATGGTTCAGTATAGCTGCACTACACTCTTTTGTCAATTTGACCACCTTCGTGGAGATGATAGAGAAAATCCATGTAAGTGTTCCTTTAATGGATGTCTTGCATGTTCCTTCTTATGCCAAGTATATCAAGGATATTATCAACAACAAGTGTCCTCTACCAACCACGAAGGTGGTCAAATTGACAAAAGAGTGTAGTGCAGCTATACTGAACCATTTACCAGAGAAGAAAAAGGATCCTGGGTATCCTACCATAGCCCGTTCAATTGGAGCCCAGAAGTTTGATCATGCTCTGTGTGACCTTGGAGCAAGTGTTAGTGTTATGCCCAAGGCAGTCTTCGACAAACTAAACTTTACACATCTAGCCCCAACGGTTATGCAACTCCAACTAGCATATTCATCCGTTCGCTATCCTGCGGACATTGCCGAAGACATACCAGTAAAGATTAGAGGATACTTTGTTCCTGTGGACTTTGTAGTGCTAGATATGGAAACAACTAAGGAAACACCCCTCATTTTGGGACGACCCTTCCTCAGCACTGCAGGAGCACAGATAGATGTTGGAGCCGGAGAGATCCGCTTCAGTATCAATGGAACAGAAGAGAAATTTGAGTTTCGGCCTAAACAACAAGAGCAATGCTCCATGATTCGGATCAAATATGAGCCAGACTCACAGAAAATTCAAGAGATAGAAATTCATCCCCAAATAATGGAAAAACCTGTACAAAAGGAAGGAACTAAAAAGAAGAATAAGAAGTCAAACAAGCGGAAGGAAGAAATTATTAATTCAAAACCAGTTGCCACACCTCCAACAAAAGAAGTAGAAAAATCAAGGGCAAAGATGGAATGGAAGGTAAAGGTACCGGCATCCGCAACTCTTGAGGCTGAAGTTTCTGATCCTTGAGCCAAGATTTAGCTTGGGGGAGGACCCCCACCTGAGGTAATATGTATCTTAATTTCTGCATTTATTTTTAGCAATTTTATTTTCTGAATTTATAATTCTAAAAAAATTGAAAAAAATTCAAAAATATTTGTTTTATTTCACATGTGTGATGTAAATATGTTGATCTCCATGTTGAAATGATGAATAGTTGCTCTGTCTTATATTCTATTAGTCCTAGTTTATAACTTTGAGTTCCCCAATATTTGAGTTTATTAGCTGAATTGCTCATTTATAAAATTTGAACTTAGTGGGATGCATAAAGCCTAACTCTAGTCTAAAGTGTTATGAGATAAGATTTGGTGAAGTATGAATTTACTATGACTTTGTTCTAAGGAAGACTAGATATCCAGAGATTTTATCTTTTAAAATTTAAAATCTTAAGTTCCTCAATGATATTATTTCCTACCAGAGCCATATGATGTTTTTAGTTTAAGAAACCATACTCATATGCTACTTGTATTTTCATTGAGCTTTGTCAAATTGTTGTGACCATTGTTGAGATTATTTTCATGCACCAAAGATCAAGATTCACGTACACTCCCAAATAAAATGCTGACTCTTACACTAAGAGTTACGCAATCCATTTTGTTCACTAAAAATGCTTCAATCATTGTGATTCTCTCTCCAAAAATATTCATGTGCCAAAAAGATTATGGGCTATGTTAAAAAAACCATGCCAAAGTGCATGAGAAAAGAAAGCATGCCAAAGAGCATGATGTATGAATAAAAAAAGAGAGAAAACAATGGGCACTTCGATGCTCGCCCGAGAGAAAACAATGGGTACCTTGATGCCCGTCAGTGAGAATAAAATAGCCCATATTCTTAGAAGCACTTTTCAAAAGAAAGAGAGAGTCATAATAAAAGGAGTTTAAAAAAATACATATATTTCCACACATTTGCACTTCTTGATCTAAGTGTATGACTTGTATCTCCTTTTGGTCCGGTCTTTGACTTAGCAATATTATGAAATGCAAGTATGCTATTTTCTTCATACCTACCTGCAATTCCACATAAGCCAATTAGAAGTAGGTTGAAGGAAAGGCAAAATTTCAAAAGTCTTTGGTAAGGAATACATATACACATTGAGCGAATGAGTGAATCATTTGAGGAACTATTTTTCTTTGCAAAAATATTTAAAAACTTTGGATAGATGGTTAATCAAAGAATAGAGGACTAGTGGTTCTACATTAACTGGTCTGTCCTATGATTACTAAGGAATAAGAGTCAAGGTACATAAGCCCCATGAATTATAAAATAATAAAAGGATGAGCAATATGCTAGTATATTCAGATTGAGGAAGAACACTTAGTTATAAACCTGGTACTCTTAGAATATAATCAGCATTGCAGCAACTCCTGATCAACAACCTCTGTCTTAACTTTTGCCCGGGACGTGCAAAGGGTAAGCTTGGGGAACTTGTTGGCGGTCACTAACGACATATTTCATATCGCCAACTTGTATGAAAAATGGAGAAAAATACATGGTTTACATGCATATGTCTTTGATATTCACCTAGTTCCACATGTATTGGAAGATTACTATTTTGCAGGACTTAAGTGTGGAATTAGTGTAAAACTCGGGAAAATGCGCAATCAACAAAGCGTATTTCACGCAGCCCAAGTTGAAGCATGTGAAGAAGGCCAAATCCACGATGCGAACCAGGGCCAATACCCAACATAGAAGTGATCCAGACCCATCAGGGAGCCCACCAGACAAAGTCGGTGGCGAGAGGCGGCAGCCAGGGTGCGGCCGACCCCCTGGTGCGGCCGCCCCCCTGGTGGCGCATCTCGGGCCCATCTTTCGCATGTCGCTTCCTATGGCGGTGCTAAAGGCGGTTCCATAGGTTACCAAGAATATTCGTCCACGAACCGACCTCTAGGTACTATATAATGCAGCCATGTTCTCCTCTGTAAATTAAGTTTCACAATTTTCACAAGTTTTCACACAAGTTATATTCAGGCAATACAACTCCAGAGCTCTCTAGTCTTAGTTTATCCTTTTGGTTGTAGTTTAAATCTAGAGCAGAGCTTCAAGTTGTAAAGAGGAGAAGAACATCTTGGCTGTTCTTGGTATGAATAAATCTAGTTCTAGTTCCATCTTGTGCTTGTGCTCTACTTATATTTATAGTATTGTTCTTGAATTAGAGCTAAGTTCTTCATTCATGTTCTTCGTATTAGAACTAGTTCCTAGTTCGAGTATCTTGATCATGGTGATTAGAACTTTGATCTTAATTAAACATATAATTAGTGTAATTGTGTTTAGGCTAATGTCTAGATGGTGGTTTATCAAGTCTTCGGATTCGCATATGTTCTCGACCTGGGGGGACATATTTGGTTTTCGTGTATGCAAGTATGGTACTTGGATACAAGGGAACGGGTAATTGCAGTTCGTACTCCACGGTAGTGGGGTAGGCGGCAGGTGGTGACAGCCCTGTCCGTCCCTCGTATTCCCCCACGTTCGGGTATGGTGTAGGAGTCTAAAGCGATGCGGGGAGCTGGCAGACCAGACCTTAGGCATTCTCCCGATCCATCTAGATATTAATCTAACCATGTTTATATTAATTGTATGACTTGCTAGAATTCTTGACAATAACTGTAATAGATTGTTCTAGTTAGGATATTCTTGTATTCTTTATTCTTTTATTCAATTATCTTCCTTTAACCCCCGATAGAGATGCTCATATAAGCCTGTGTGAAACTTCATTATCCTTAATTTATCAATGCTGAAACTTCACTATCCCCAATTTATCAATGTTTCATTTACCCCTGATGAACAATTGATTATTATGCTATATTATTAACATTGAGCTATTCAATATCCATGATTAGGTATTGCCTTCCCATGGGAAAATATAAATAATGATACCTGGAATACTCTAGGTGAAATGCTATAATGATAGATCTGTGCACTTGCGGATTGAGCCTGAACTATCAGTGTATTTGTTAGCATTATTATCTATGAATGGTTGAAATGCTATATTCATAGTGATGATGTTAATAAGTACCAACGAGTATTTCTAGCGCCGTTACCTAGGATGGGTCGTTTATCTATCTTGGTAATGACGTTAAGAAATGCCAACACCCATCTTAGCGATGGCCGCAATTTTTTTGGGGTTGGCTTCGATGCCGCGCTCGGAGACGATGAATCCGAGCAACATACCCCTCGGGACCCCTAAGACACACTTTTCGGGGTTGAGCTTGATGCTGTTCCCTTTGAGCCTTTCGAAGGCTAACTCGAGGTCGGCAAAGAGGTAGTCAGTTCGCTTGGACTTGACTACGATGTCGTCCACGTAAGCCTCAACGGTCCGCCCGATGAGGTCTCCAAAACACCTGAGCATACAGCGTTGGTACGTACCTCCTGCGTTATTCAGGCCGAACGGCATTGAAACGTAGCAGTACGACCCAAAGGGGGTGATGAAGGAGGTCACGAGCTGGTCAGACTCCTTCATCATGATCTGATGGTAGCCTGAGTAGGCGTCAAGGAAGCAGAGGGTTTCGCACCCCGAGGTCGAGTCGACTACTTGATCTATGCGTGGCAAAGGAAACGGATCCTTTAGACGCGCCTTGTTGAGACTCGCGTAATCGACACACATTCTCCATTTTCCACTCTTTTTTCGTACAAGAACGAGATTAGATAACCACTCGGGGTGATACACTTCCTTGATGAACCCGGCCACCAAAAGCTTTGAGATCTCCTCGCCGATTGCCTTGCGCTTCTCCTCGTCGAAGCGGCGCAGGCGTTGCTTTATCGGCTTGGAGACTGGCCTGATCCATAAGGCGTGCTCGACGACCTCCCTCGGTATGCCTGGCATGTCCGAGGGTTTCCACGCGAAAATGTCTTTGTTCGCACAGAGGAAGTCGACGAGCGCGCTTTCCTAGTTGTGGGAGAGGGCGGTGCCGATGCACACCACCTTCCCATCGGAGCTGCTAGGGTCAATGAGGACCTCCTTGGTGTCTTCGGCCGACTTGAACGACCCGGATGCTTTCTTGGCGTCGGGCGCCTCCTCGTCGACCACTTGGTGGACGGTCGGGAGCCCCTCGGAGGCGATGATTGCCGAGGCGAGCTGGCAGCTCTCCACCTCGCATTCGTAGGCGCGCTGGATGGAGGCGCCGACCGTAATGATGCCCTTCGGGCCCGGCATCTTCAGCTTTAGGTAGGTGTAGTTGGGGACGGCCATGAACTTCGCGTAGCATGGGCATCCCAGGATGGCGTGGTAGGTCCCATGAAACCCAACCACCTCAAAGGTGACAGGCAGGTCGATCTGCCCAAGTGCTCCCAGGCACGATGCCATGGAAAGGCGCTCCGTTTGGCCGGATGTGCGATCGATTGTTGCCCATGGCATCAAGGGTCTCAGCATATATGATGTTGAGGCCACTGCCCCCGTCCATCAGATCATGATGAAGGAGTCTGACCAGCTCGTGACCTCCTTCATCACCCCCTTTGGGTCGTACTGCTACGTTTCAATGCCGTTCGGCCTGAATAACGCAGGAGGTACGTACCAACGCTGTATGCTCAGGTGTTTTGGAGACCTCATCGGGCGGACCGTTGAGGCTTACGTGGACGACATCGTAGTCAAGTCCAAGCGAACTGACTACCTCTTTGCCGACCTCGAGTTAGCCTTCGAAAGGCTCAAAGGGAACAGCATCAAGCTCAACCCCGAAAAGTGTGTCTTAGGGGTCCCGAGGGGTATGTTGCTCGGATTCATCGTCTCCGAGCGCGGCATCGAAGCCAACCCCAAAAAAATTGCGGCCATCGCTAAGATGGGTGTTGGCATTTCTTAACGTCATTACCAAGATAGATAAACGACCCATCCTAGGTAACGGCGCTAGAAATACTCGTTGGTACTTATTAACATCATCACTATGAATATAGCATTTCAACCATTCATAGATAATAATGCTAACAAATACACTGATAGTTCAGGCTCAATCCGCAAGTGCACAGATCTATCATTATAGCATTTCACCTAGAGTATTCCAGGTATCATTATTTATATTTTCCCATGGGAAGGCAATACCTAATCATGGATATTGAATAGCTCAATGTTAATAATATAGCATAATAATCAATTGTTCATCAGGGGTAAATGAAACATTGATAAATTGGGGATAGTGAAGTTTCAGCATTGATAAATTAAGGATAATGAAGTTTCACACAGGCTTATATGAGCATCTCTATCGGGGGTTAAAGGAAGATAATTGAATAAAAGAATAAAGAATACAAGAATATCCTAACTAGAACAATCTATTACAGTTATTGTCAAGAATTCTAGCAAGTCATACAATTAATATAAACATGGTTAGATTAATATCTAGATGGATCGGGAGAATGCCTAAGGTCTGGTCTGCCAGCTCCCCGCATCGCTTTAGACTCCTACACCATACCCGAACGTGGGGGAATACGAGGGACGGACAGGGCTGTCACCACCTGCCGCCTACCCCACTACCGTGGAGTACGAACTGCAATTACCCGTTCCCTTGTATCCAAGTACCATACTTGCATACACGAAAACCAAATATGTCCCCCCAGGTCGAGAACATATGTGAATCCGAAGACTTGATAAACCACCATCTAGACATT
Source organism: Tripidium arundinaceum (assembly GCA_030439765.1). Classification (NCBI taxonomy): domain Eukaryota; kingdom Viridiplantae; phylum Streptophyta; class Magnoliopsida; order Poales; family Poaceae; genus Tripidium; species Tripidium arundinaceum. Next base: position 60 of record JAHUYU010001559.1, on the reverse strand, counting down.
AGCCTAAACACAATTACACTAATTATATGTTTAATTAAGATCAAAGTTCTTCATTCACTT